>ONZP01000289.1:0-83189 GCA_900312805.1 Fusarium torulosum
GGGGGGGTGGGGGGGGGGAAAGCGCTTGAGCTGTAAGGAGTTCCGGCAAAAGTACGTATTCGATATCGGTGCTTCGTAGTCGCACTTGGAGATGCTATTCACGGCTTTCGGAGGATGATCCGGCACGCGTTTCTCTTCCGATCGGGGGGACGTGACGGATTCATTCTCCAGTCACGTGCCCAGTCACATGATCGGACCCACGGCGCCCCGCCCGTTTTATCCTTCCACGCGAGTTCAGTGCAAATGAATTATGAGACATGGCGCAATTGACGTCAAACCTTGGCATTTGATAAGATAAAGCAGCTTCGCGTGCAAAATAATTCCACTGGGCAAAAGTGTCGTCCATCCCCGCGAATCCCGTGGCCCCTCATATTTTTCGGCTCTCCGATCCGGCCATTGGATATTTGGACCCTGACTCGAAGCAAGTGCCCGCGCTGATTCTCGTCAATTATCGTCCGTTTTTCTGTTGCTTTCCTCTACATATACCTTGGAAAGCATCATTCTCCTCCTCTCACTCTATCATCTCCATCTTCAATTCATATTCTTCTTCTCATCGGAGCTTCTCCTACACAATCCCACCAAGACAATCTTTATAGCTCGCCACCATGAGCCCCTCCGAAGACGGCAAGAAGAGATCGCAGGACGTCGCGAGCATTTCGGGCTCTTCTACCAGCAGCGACGATTCACACCGTCGCAGAAAACGCCGCGAGCGCAAGGAGAAGAAGAGAAAGAACGGAGAGACCAGCGCCAGCACCGTCCCAGCTGTCAATGGCGCAAAGCCCAATGCTTTCGCTCAGCGTCGCAACAGCTTGGCTAAAGCTTCGCGAGACCCCCGTGATGAGCCTCTCCCCAAGAAGCGCCGCGCATCTGTCGTCCCAGAGGAGGGCGCTGTTGTGAAGCACCGATCTCCTAGCCCTGTCATTGATTTCGATGGTCTCAGCCGACCTAGTAAGCCACATCTAACATGCATTCGCAACACTTGCTGACATGATTATCAGGTCGCGGAACCCGAGAGCGCCGAGAGGAGACAGAGGAGCAGCAGGCTGAGCGATTGGATCGCATGCGAGGTGCTGTGCGCACTCTGCTTGAGTGTATTGGCGAGGATCCCGATCGTGAGGGTCTGCTTGACACACCTTCGCGTTACGCAAAGGCGCTTCTATTCCTGACAAAAGGATACCAGGTCAATGCGGAAGACATTGTCAACAATGCTTTGTTCAGAGAAGGACATAGCGAAATGGTCATTGTCAAGGACATTGAGGTTTTCGTGAGTACTAGAATCCTTAATCGCAAAACACTGCTAATAAAGCTCAGTCTCTCTGCGAGCATCATCTCGTACCATTCACTGGCAAGGTACATGCGCCCGAAATCGCATTCTCTCAGCGTCAGCTAACCTTTCTTCCCCGCAGATGTCCATCGGCTACATCCCCAACGAAACCGTCATCGGCCTTTCCAAGCTTCCCCGAATCGCCGAGATGTTCGCCCGCCGCCTGCAAATCCAGGAACGTCTGACCAAAGAAGTCGCTCACGCCATTATGGAAATCCTCAAGCCCCAGGGTGTCGCCGTCGTCATGGAATCGAGCCACTTGTGCATGGTGATGCGCGGTGTCGAAAAGACAACTACCAGCACAATCACCAGCTGCGTCCTCGGCTGTTTCGAGCGCAAGTCCAAGACTCGCAATGAATTCCTCAATCTTATCGGCATCAACAACCGATAAATACAACCGGTAAAAGGTTGGGACTACGGTCCGAAGCAATTCTTCAACATGCTTATGATGGAAAAACTTATAAGCCTATGAAGAAGCATTCACCATGTATAGGAAGGGGGCTGTTCATTGGATATCCACCCACAGAGTACCATCACCTTTTATTATTTCATCTGCATTTTCGGCGTTTACGGTTCGGGGGCAGATTTTCTCCTTCGCAGGGCGGTTTTGGGACACACAAAGAGAAAGGCCATGTCTTCAACATTTTCGGGTCTAAGTTGTCATCAAATATCTTGGAAAACAGGCGGGTAGAGCGTTTATTAGCCATTGTCCCATTAGACGTCCGGGCTCAACGCCCTGGAGAAAAAAAGAACTTTTTATAACTTTTTGAAACAAATGATAATTGTTAGCTGAGGTTATGTGGTCTTGTTTCACCTCGTGAATCGTCTGAAGAGTAAATGTTTACAACTATCTTATGCAGTGCCGCTTGGACACCAACAGACGCATCTCAAACATACCAAAGACCCCATTAAGAAACACTCAATTGCATTGACCTGACTCCATTTCCCTCTGGTATTTTTAAGCCGAATGAGAACGCCCTCCATCAATAGCAACCCCATATAAAACTGCCTATTCCCCATCTAGCAATGCATCCATACCATTTCTCTCATTCTCCAGTGAGGCTGTGGTCATGGTGATATCTCTCCCCGGATCGTTTCTCTTATCATCTTCTTCATCCTGGTTCGTCATCTCCTTGAACATTTGGTCCACGTGAACCTCGTCTTGCTTCATCATATCGTCGTCTATTGAGTTAGACATGCGTCTCTCGCCCAAAGAGCCACGTCCAGTGCTCCAGACATTTGGACCCCACATCTTCTCAGCTTGCTTTCTGCCCAATTCGGTTCTTGATAGAATTTCCAAAGCCTTGTTCTGTTCGGCGTCGGTGTGGAAGTTAATGCCATCCTCTTGGCCCTGGAGAAGTCTGTCCTCCAGAGACATCGATGAGTGGTCAACAACCAATTGCGGGCCACCGACTCCCAGTGGTCCGGCATGGTAACCGCTGCCAAGATTTATTGAGTTGGCTCTGGAATGGCCTGAGGACTGAGACTCCCGGCGATCCGAATGCGCATGACTGGCAGGGCTGCCTTCGCCCATTCGAGGGTAGTATGACGATCCTCCATACCCAGTTGCCAAGCCTGTTGGGAGACCACCCGGGTTAGAATGCGATGCTGCTGCCGCTGCCGCTTCTGCATTGGCTGCTTTACGGCGTAAACTGTTCGCTTTTCCCTTTGCGTGTTCGGGAAGATCGTCAGGGTTATCGACGCCATACTCGACCAACATTTTCTGAAGCTTTGTCGGACGGGGCTTTCGTGTGCTCCGCGATTGTTCTTGAATTGGTGGGGCTTCTGGGGCTACAGGGCACCATTTATGCAACTCCTGACGGAAGAAATTTGTTTCGTGTGTCAGTAGGACTTCGGCACCTTCGATTTTGCGCAGATAGAACCTCTGCGTCTCTGCTTCTGCTTCCGTCGACAACAATGGATTGCAGTAACGGGCGATGTGGTTTCGGAAGTTTTGCGCGTTTTCGATAATCTTGGACAGTATCTCCTCTTCCTCAGGCTGAAAAGGTAGTGTCGTCATCTCTTCCGCGAGTGACAGCAACTCTTCAAGTTTAGGTCGCGATGCGTCTCTAGGAATCTTCATGCGCCAGTCGCAAATTGGGCACGTATACTTGTCATCTTCCTTTACCTTACCACGGGCAATTTTAAGGCATTTGTAGTGATACCTAGCAAGGTCAGAGTTATACACCATTTCGTCCGAGTCAACTTACCATTCGTGGCACATCTCACATTCAATCATCATTCCCGCCTCGACTTTCCTGCAGATGCAGAAAACTTGCCGAGACCGACTGTCGTCCCACTTACTAGAACCCGGCTCCGGGCTGACTTCTCTCGAGACTGGCTCCCCAGGCATTCTAGGCGTGTCATGTTCAATGTCGAAACAGTCCATGTTGCGCTCTAAAACATACTCCAAATGACTCTTCAGGATATGTAGCGGTGCGTTCGATTTGCCGAAGAGCTTCTTGCCTTTACGCATCCAGTCCTCGTGACGTTTTCGTTCATTCTCGAGGTCAATAGTTCCCTGAGGCTTCGAGTTAAGATCCTCGAGCTTCTTCTGAATCTCCACAACCTCGGAGTATTTTGGTCGTTGACGGAAGTCAGGATTGCGACAACGCTCTGTTATGTCGAGGATCTGACGGTGGGCTTCGCGCTGTTTGTGAAGTATTTGATCAACGGCGTTCAGGGTTTCCTGCGACACGGGAAGTGCGTTGATCTGCACTTGATTCGAAAGGGCTTCGAGCTGTGGGTAGTGAACAAACTCAGCAACAATGAGTTCCTTGGCCTTTTTCTCCCATAGCTGTCCAGCCATCATCTGCTCTCGGTAGTAGGTCAAGTGATCATTGTAAGGAGGAATTTCAAGCCTATTGCCCTCTTCGATAAGATCCTGCACCTCCTTGAGGGTCATGTACACTCCTCGATTGTTGCGTGCCTTTTGGTTCCAACATGATTGCTCCAAAACTTTGGACAACTGATCAACCTCCGGGGTGTCCACATTAAAGCTACGCCCTTCTTCGAGAAGTTCCTTAATTATGTCGGTTGTCAAGGTGGATGCGTTCTTCAAAGCCTGTGCGGCATTCGTCTGGAACTGCTTAATTGCTTCGGCACGCTCTTGCAGCTGCAGAATCTCCGGACAATCGAACCCAATATGCTCAGCTTCCTCTAGAAGCCGATAGATGTTGGAAACGTTCCGGGACTCTCTCTCCTTTTGATCTTGCTCAGAGCTACCGATCGACTTTCGCGAGCTTGGTTGCCATGCCTTCTCATTCTTGCGTCGATTCTGCTGCTTTCTGACAGTGTAGTTTGTTGCCTCTTCCACCCAATCATTGCATCGATTGACGAACTCTTGCAGGATGGGTAGTGAAGGGAGGTTGTAAGGAATACGCTCACCCTCATGAAGTGTCGCACGCAGTGATTTGAGTGACGGTTTAGCTTCTTCGTCAAGAAGTTTCTCGTATTTTTCCTCCCACAAATCAGGAGTCTGTGCCTTCTCCATCACTTTCTGGTATATCGCAACCATGTCATCATCCGCTTTCCGATAGTAGAGAATGTGTCCCTGGCCTTGGAATCGCGCTTCTTCGGACATGTCGCAGCAAGCATGATACCCTGCATGGACTAGGCAGAGAACTTTGCCCGACTGCGTACATTTAAAGCGTGACAGATACGAGAAAGCCTTGCAGTAACTGCAGCATTGCTCATCTTCGTCCTGGACATCCTCGTCTTCTACCGTGACTGTCAAAGAACATGTGTCCTCGCCTCCAACGAATTGACACTTATGTGATGTCACATCCAGATGTTTCGCAACAAGTGCTTGCCTCTGCGCTGCCTCCCGTTTATGTATCCTATCCAGGGCGGGTGCTAGCCATTTTGCGGTTTGGATTGTGAGACCTGTTGCTGCACTTTCTGCAGCAGTCCACAATAACTCATCGTGTGAGAAGCAAGGTTGTCTTCGAAACATCTGCAGTCGTTCAACACCAGCAAGTCCGTAAGGTTCCCAGTCATGAGGGGCGAAGTTGACAGCCTCGTTGAAGTTGAATCCGTGATTGAAACCAGCGTGGTACGCTTGAGGGAAGGTGATCACAAGCTGCCCAGCTCTTTGGTCGAGAGCGTACACACGAACGCCTGCTTTCTTCAACTGCTCAGGGGTCAAGAGTGTGACCAGTTGAAACAGTAGATCCGGTTGCGTCTCGAAAAGTTCAGGCACGGCTTCCTTCATGGCATTTTCAAACTTTTCCGCGTCTTCGCCTGGAATACCATACCACGTCTTGGTTGCACCCAGGTGCTGGTAGTTGGCAGAATAAGCGTAGTGGTCCTCATTGTGCCAGCAAAACGTGGAAAAGATCATACCGACATATACCCAGGGGACTGTCATGCCAGAAATATCAGACTTGATATGTCTGAACAGACTCTCAGGATGGAAAGGGAGAACATTGAGATTCCAGGGATCAGTGGCATATGGATTACTGGGATGCCTTTCGACCGTCGGAAATCCAGAGCCGTGAGTGGTACAATGAATGTCAGCCCCGTACTCAACTTCGACCGTTTCCTCAAGGTCAGCAACCAATCTCCAGAATTCTGTCTCCACATCTTCTTCGGTGACAGGTCGATGACAGTTGAGTTCTTGGTCGAAAGGCATCTTCTTTTCAAAGTAGCCCTGTTTAAAGTCGTTCGCCTTTTTCTGGAACTGTCTAAGGGAGTACAGACCTCCCTCCTCGAAACCGAACTGGCCGTCTCCAACGAGACATCGTGCGCAGTTCCATTCGGTATCTGGCTTTCGTTTCAATGGTGGGTCAAGGCATGCTGGATGGTAGGAATGGTCGCAGGATTCACAAACGAGCAAAGAACCAGAATCCTCGCCTTGTCCACAGGATTCGCATTTCTGTATATGTTAGTATCGCGACTTCTTGGAGCACAATTCGACTTACCTCGCCTGGCGGCGGTGGCTCTTCGCGTGGAATTCTTGGCACCGAAGGACGGAATGGCGTCATGTGCGATCCAGCCACAGTGGGGACAGCATCTGTATCCCAAGTGTTAGCCTAGAAGTCATGTAGCCAATGGAAAAACAGGATCGGGCATCTCAGCTAAATCCCTGCCTCTCATCTGCACTATCAGAAAGGGAAAATGCTCTGCATTTGCGACAATAAGGATTGACGACAAAGAAGAGAGTTGCGATGACCATGACTTGCCTTTTTTCAGTCGCTTGCTGCGACGGCTGTTTGCCGCCTCAGGGTCATCTTTGTCATTGTCCTTTTTCGCCGAGTCCGACAAACTTTCGCAGCTTAACTGTCGCTTCAATGCTGTGGCCTTCAGAGCTGATGCTCGATTATCTGGTGTGTTCCTTGCTGAAGAAGTGGGACTGTCAAATCGTTTGGGATCGGGAGTGAAGCTTTTCGGCTCACTTGTTGCATTGCGATTCGCGCTTGTGAAGCCACTATTCACTGGGGTAAAGCCCCCTGAGTTGACTGCAGTAAATCCACCAGATGTAGGTGCTTGTGAAGGATGGGACGGAGCATCACTCATTGGAGTATCGCGATCTGTTTCAATCTTCAATCCGCTTATGCTATCTTGAAGAGCATCAGAGGCATTGCGCGCTGGAGAGTCACCCCGAAGGCTGAGGGGTGTATTGACATTCGATCGTTTGACTGGGGTTTGCGCAGGGCTTGGAGTCAACGGCCCGCCATATTCCTGCTCCAGCTGCTGATGAACACCAGGCTTCGCCAGGCGGAGGTATTCCTCATACGGACAGAGCCATCGCTGATAGGAATTCTTGAGGGAGGTCGATAGTGAGGACATAATCTTGCCGCTGTACCCCAAATCTCTCCCAATCTCTGCCCATTTTTTATGTTTGCAAACATTTTCAAAGCCGCCCCTCGACTCAACTGCTTTCTTCAGTCGATAAAGGTCAAGTGGCTTTTTATCCACGTATGGTAAACGATGAAGGTTGGTGCCGTGTTGTTTGTGGAATTTTGAAAGGCCATCAAGATATGTTAGGTTAGCACGTGTACCTGCGATGTGTGAGTTGGATATTCGAAAGAGGTGGTCGGAAGAGGGTGAAACACGTACTCCCTTCCACGGAGTTCAGCTCTTGTTTTCGAGTCCTAAAATGGAATTTCTAAACAATTAGCACGAGGCACCAGACAAGCTATCGCGCATTTCAGATAGCCTGGAGAACGCGCTGGGAATGCGCTAAATTGTCGCACCTCGGTATCAATGGCAAATTCTGGATTCCATGAATCCGGTGGGATGATCTTGCAGATGCCAAAGTTCTTCGCCTCGGGGCTGATTTTTCGTAGATATTCGAAGGGATCCCGCCATTCCTCCTCGGTTGGGCGATATGTGGGTGCCTCCTTCAGGCCATGGGGGCGACTCTGCTTTGGTTTTGTTTCCCTTGCTGCGGTGGGCTGCCCACGACGTTCGACCGAGGTCAGGTCCAGAGGAGCACTCGTGAGCGAGCTGAGGGGTGTCTGTGGGTTGATCGGATGATAGCCGTTGGAGTTCACCAAGGGCTTCGGTTTTGAAGAGACGCCAGCGGTGGTGGCACTGGGTGAACTTCGAGAACTTGCATTCGTGCCGTTGGAGATCGTAGGGACTACGATGCCGACTGTTGGTACTGAAACCATAGTGAAAGCGGGTGGCGTTGAATGCAATATTAGCGACTAATTGGGATGAACGTATTCGAGGTATCGATCGGGCGTTACGATTGCGCGGCGTGCGTCGACTTCATACTCGGGCAGGCCGTATCGTCAAGAAACTACAAGCATCGCAGACTACGGGGTCTCTAACGCGACGAGAACCAGGCTGTATGAAATGGTGACAGTAGCAGAAATACACGGTGGTATCGTCTTGAGACCCGGGGCCTGGCTGTAAAATTAATGTCATGTTACACGTGGAAAGAGCGTTATCGAGAAGGGAGCCTGAGGATCCATATCAACTAACACGCAAAATAGCTTACTCACGATGAAGGTATCTATATAATAATATTCGACGGTGCAAATCCCAGTCAATATATTGTGAATCTCAAGTTAAAACCAATCGCAATCGATGGTCTTTGTGGTTATAGTTGAAAATCCGAGCAATTCAACTCGGGGCGTAACGGTTGATGCCGAAAGGAAGAACCGAGAGTAAAGAAGGAGCGGAGGGTGAGGGTGTGAGTGGGAACAGAAGTTGGGAAGGTGGATGGGTCGAGGGAATCCTGGATCTTGGAGGCGCGAGCGTCTTGTACCTTTTGCACACAAAGGGAACGAGAAGGGACAAGGGACAAGGTAGCGAGGGTCTCAAGGGAAGGGTGTGGCAGGAGGCTCCTGGCTAGGGTGTCAAAAGACTTGACCGTCTGGCTTACATGATAAAAAGAGTCAAGTAAAGCTCCCGCTGAGTTTGTGTATCATTGCTCAAGTATTTCTGTCACCTAATCCAAGGCGGCCAAGTTTTCTGACGCCCTGGGTGGTAAGTGCGCGCCAAAATGGACGGCAGCGGGCAGGTACCTCTATTGAGCACTTGCCTGGCGCCAGGTACAAAGTATCCGCCGCCCTCAAAGTCACTCACTGTACGGAGCAAGGCCCGGTGGGTTCGGACCACTAAATACAATGGTTGTGGGAGTCTTCTTAAACAACAATGACTTGCGAATTCTCACTAGACGAAGGGTTTGTCTTTACTCAATATCTGCTATCCAAGAAATGTTTTTACACACCAAATCAATGCTTTGTTGGTCGTCACAGCCTTGAAAAGCACCATCCTGATACAGGGACCCGAAAACTCATGTGGCGGACCCACTAGCGACGACATCCGGCCGGTGCCCCCATTACCGAGAAGCACATCGTTCACGTCCACAAAAGCAACAGATCCGAGACAAAGCCTGGAAGATATCAAATTTTGGGGAACTTGGGGGTTCATTCTGTTATGATGTTTTTTGTCGGCGACATGTCGCTCTTGAGCTTATTTCCGTCGAACACACAAACATAAACTTTCGCGACAATGCCTGTAAAGCTCCAGGGAGGATGCCTACAGCCTTGTAAGGCACATGTCGGCATCGTTATTGAACAACCATACTGTGATCTGACAACAACTGAAGTCCAGTGCGCAGTCGAGTATCGCAGTCTGACAATCACCAATTGATTATCATACGGCCACGTCGTCATGGAGAAGGAGGTATCCGAATGCGGCAGAGCATGGTGACATTGAAACCAGTCACGCGCTGACTGGCATCATCATATTCCTTGTCCAGTGTGTGGCTGCCTTTGTCCCGCGCGCATGGCCTAAAAAGTCTGACGGCTACAGCTCAAAATGCGGGCCCAGAAAATTCCAATCTGATATTGAACTTTCAATGAACAGGGATCAGTTAATAAGTGTTCGCTACCTAGCCAATCACGAGCAGATGACGTTCAGCGCAAAACACCAGGGTCCCGGTCAGCAACTCATGACATGGGGAACCCGGGGCAGGGCGGGTTACAACTCGCAGTAAAATCCGCATGATATATATCATTATCACAGAATCCGTCTCATCATAGGGGTTCGACATAATATTGTCTATATCATCCAAAAACGCATATGAATATAGGACTGATAAAGATTATGTCCATTATGGCTTATTTCCAGGTCATCAATCTCACGGTTCGGCTCGGAAAGCACAATTCACCAATTAACTCTTCGCGAAGTGAAGAATTCGATAATGCCACATCCTCGTTCAATTGACGAAGACTAACATCCACAACATGAAACGGTGGTAGCTCGACAGCTCAATACCTACCGTCTAGCAAACAGCAAAAGCGGGTATCCTCCCAGCCAACGCCTAAAACAACGCCAAACCCCCAAGTCGATATTTAGACATCTTCTTCAGCCTGAGCTTCAGCCGCTATCATCTTCTTTGTACGGCGTGGCTTCTTCATCAATTTGGCAACCTCCTTTGGCCCTCTTAAACGAAGAGTCAGCTCCTTCATCATGTCACTCCAATATATCTTGCCATCACAGCTAGGACATGTGCATGAGAGTGGTAACAATGCGCCCTTATCTTCACCTTGAAGAGCGTGTTTGCCCCAGCAGTCGATATGGCCCATGGCTTCACACCCATTGTGAGGACACATTGGTTGCAGTCCTTTTCCTGACTCCAATGCTTGGAGGCAATGCACGCAATTTCCCTCGCGTTCAAATACAACAATGTTCTGTGCTTTCTCAACATAGGGTTTTAGGAGTGCATAGTCAAGAGGCAGTGCATGGATACCCCAGGGTTCCACTGAGTCCTCTTCTGGTGCAAAATCTGTAGTGATCTTGATACCCTCTCGTGGGGTTGCGTTGATAGACTTGAGCCTGCTATCCCAAGCCTTCTTGGACACCTCGGCGAAGAAGTGCAGGGTAAGTGGCCAACGTGCAAAAGCTGGCACTCCGAGAAGCAAGTGAAGATTGGAAACAACAGATTTGAGGCTGTGAATAGGCTTTCGGGGCTTCCTTTGTCCTTTTTTTCTGGGAACTCTGGCAGTTATTCGTTCCTCTGATGAAATATGCGTTGTCAAATGAGGATTCGTCAAAGCCCATCTGTAAAACTCGGTCAGCAAAAAAGAAAATTACACACTACAACCTTGACTCACTCAAACTTAAGAGCCGCAATAGAGCTTGGGAACCCAGTGACTACAATGATCATCTCCCACGGCCGTAATGAGTCTTTTGCCGTTCGCACAGCACCTCCACGTGCGACGCCATTGTGCTGATTCAGACGCCTGGGGGGATGGGGCGTAGAGCCTATATATATCGATGCATGGCGCACAGTTGAGCGGAGCACGTAGACCGCGTAGAGAGCTGGTATAGGTCTTACAAGCTGCGACATATCTGTGATGAGTGTTGAAAATTGGTGATGTTTACTAGGTGTGAGCATGAGTTGAAGGGGCGATGAAATGGTCATGACTAATCAAGTCATGATGTCTTTTAGCCCCTTTACACTATTGCCATCATCATTTCATACGAGTTATGTGAGGCCAGACTATCATGATCGTATTAAGCATATGTATTGTCCTAAAAAATCCATGTCTACATGGAGTCTACCCGTTTGCACCATAAAATAGATATAGTCTACAACAAACCCTGCTTCTGCAAATCATAGTACACCTTTTCAGGCATGACATTGCCCTCTCCATCTTCCATCTGTACTACACTGCCCTCGTCAACGCGAGTTCTCTTCTTCTCCTTCTGAATCTTATCCCACAGCTGAAGCGCCTCTTCAATGCCAGTGATGTCCCTGAACAGCGTTGTGTTGGTAATACCCAGACACTTGAGACCGTAGATGTGTCGCGCTTCGTTAAAGTGCTTGTCGAATGCGCGTCGACCCATGTATACAAAGTTTCCGCAGATCTCGCAGGGAAACTCCACACCCAGACCGTGAAGACGGTACAGCCAGAAGGGAATAGGCTTGCCGTCCCAAGCGAGAGGGAGTTTGAGAGGGTTGTAGATTCGCTCCTCGCCATCTTCGTCCTCGCCTTCGCCGTCCTCTTGCATCTCCTGGGCTGTGTCGTCGGCGTTGAAGAGGTTCTCCAACTCTTGCGCACGCTCGCGTTCGGTCATACCCTGCTTGCGCTCCACGTTGACCTTGGTATCGCTGCGCTCGGTGCTCATCGCGCTGGCCAGTCGCTTGACCCTGTATTCTCTCTCTGCTACGGCGCGCTCTTTTAGTCGTATCGCTGACACGTTTCCATTCGAGGTGCCATCGGTGGGGGCTGACTCCTCCTCCTGGCGTTGTTTCCTCTGCTCTGCTGCCTTGACATGTTTTCGCCCTGTGAGATGGTTCTTGTAGACGTTTTCGTTCTTGAACTCCTTTTGACAATCCTCACACCACACGGCATCCGGTGTGCTGGTCTGCGCGGCAGTGCCATTCGTTGACGCCGCATCTTTCTCCCAACCTTGAATCTCGCCCTTCTCCCACGCCGTTTCGAACTCGTCGTCGAAGGATGTGAGAACCTTATCCACGTTCTCCAGCGGCCGTGTTCGTCGCATGAAGCTCTCAAGATAGTCTGCTAGCTGACCAACGTACTTGAAGTACTGATCTGTTAACTTGTGAGGTCGTGTGACGCCGCCTTGTCCAGGAGCGAAGTTGTCGAAAGTCTCAAGGTATTGAAGATATGTGAGTCGCCTGACGTTGGGCAGGTTCAGGTACGACTCGTGAGAGGTGTTTAGATCGAAGAATCGTCCGTAAGCTTCCTCTCCAGAGAACAAGGAGTCCACAATGGATGGTAGCGGCTCCCCATCTGGTCTCCTGACCTTGTATCGCTGCTCCGAGTTCTCTGCCTGCTCGCCGGGGTATCTTTCGTGGTGATCACGGACTTCTTTGAGCTGCTTGTAGAACTGCTCGAATGGGTCGCCAGTACCAATTTGTTGAATCTCTTGTGCCCGGACACCGTTTTCGTCTTTGTAGATATCGAGAAGATTGCTTGACTGAATTTGGATCTGATCTAGTAATTGTGAAATCTCATGGTCCCTGTTGAGGCGATCACGAATCTGAACAGTTAGCAGGCGATTTATCGGGCATTTGGAGCTACTCACATGTCTAGGCTCGTCGCGAATGCGATCAGCAATACCTTGTTCAAGACGCTCTAGATCCTCATGGATGTAGCGCTGTTCTTCGAGAACGAGCATTTCGGCAACTCTTGCGATCCAAAATCACTAAGGGGTATCACTGGGTGTAGAATGACAATTCACAGCTGATGAGTGATTGATGAATGTCGAGATGAGCTTGATGCTCAAAAAATTGCGGATCCTCCTGGTCGCGAGTTTCAGTGGCGTTCAGGCGCGCATTGTCGCACCGAAGTATATCCGGCGCTTCGCGTGCTACATCTTTGCTCTAAAAGTCCAAGGCCAAAACTTTGACCCCAGAAAACACCCCAAACTTTCTCGCGACAACGTCATTTTTGTTCTTTCCACAATTTTCTATCAACAACAGACGCAGTCATGGCTGAAGGTGCAGGAGGAATTGACCGCAAGGCCGATGAGAGGATGGAATTTTCCACCTCCAAGGAGGTTACGGTCCATCCCACATTCGAGTCTATGTCGTTGAAGGGTATGTCGCAAGCTTGTGTCTCATGATCTAGCTAACAGCATGCAGAGAACCTCCTTCGCGGAATCTACGCCTACGGATACGAGTCACCTTCCGCTGTTCAATCTCGAGCCATCGTCCAGGTCTGCAAGGGTCGCGACACCATTGCCCAGGCCCAATCCGGTACCGGAAAGACTGCCACCTTCTCGATCAGCATGCTGCAAGTTATCGATACCGCAGTACGAGAGACACAGGCTCTGGTTCTGTCACCGACACGAGAGTTGGCCACACAAATCCAGTCCGTCGTTATGGCCCTGGGTGACTACATGAACGTGCAATGTCACGCTTGTATCGGCGGAACCAACGTTGGAGAGGACATCCGCAAGCTCGACTACGGCCAGCACATTGTCTCCGGCACGCCTGGCCGAGTAGCAGACATGATCCGACGACGACACTTGCGCACCAGACATATCAAGATGCTGGTCCTCGATGAGGCCGATGAGCTCCTCAATAAGGGATTTCGAGAGCAGATCTACGATGTTTACCGATACCTCCCTCCTGCCACCCAGGTCGTGGTTGTCAGTGCCACTCTCCCATACGATGTGCTCGACATGACCACCAAGTTCATGACCGATCCCGTTCGCATTCTTGTCAAGCGTGACGAGTTGACCCTCGAAGGTCTCAAGCAGTACTTTATCGCCGTCGAGAAGGAGGACTGGAAGTTTGACACCCTATGCGATCTCTACGATACCCTCACCATCACGCAAGCTGTCATCTTCTGCAACACCCGCCGCAAGGTCGACTGGCTCACAGACAAGATGCGCGAGGCGAACTTCACTGTCAGCAGCATGCATGGTGACATGCCCCAAAAGGAGCGTGACAGCATTATGCAGGACTTCCGCCAGGGTAACAGCCGAGTGCTCATCTCGACCGACGTGTGGGCTCGTGGTATCGATGTGCAGCAAGTCAGCTTGGTTATCAACTACGACCTGCCTAGCAACCGTGAGAACTACATCCACCGTATTGGTCGCAGCGGTCGATTCGGTCGCAAGGGTGTCGCCATCAACTTTGTTACTACCGAAGATGTGCGCATTCTGAGAGACATTGAGTGTAAGTCCCCCGTGAAGGCGTATCATAACGAAACTGACTTTTTAGTGTACTACTCTACCCAGATCGACGAGATGCCCATGAACGTTGCCGACCTCATTGCCTAAGCTGAGAGTCGATGGGATCAGAACGATGTCTACTCAAGACTGTAAGAAGAACGTCGCGTCGAGCGTACGTGGAAGAGAGCGGAGGAAGGGGGCCTTGTACTATGCCTAGTAAGTCCCTGTGTCTCGTGCGAACTCGACCAAGACTAATCCCCCCAGATCCAAAAGTGCAACAGTTGAACAGATTGTCAGAAACAAAACGAGATGGGGGTATCAGTCGAACCCTGAACTGAGGGCTTATAGCAAAAGAATCAAAAAATTATACTCGCTCCGGTCGTGATCCGGTCTTATCTCTGCTGTCGTCCGAAGTTTCCTAATTCGTCTAAGCACCATCTTGATGCAAGTGGATGCGCCAGCTGTTGATTGGGCTCCTGGCAAGCCGTTGATCCCCCCTGCAAATCTGATTTAAGCTCGAACTCCAATTTTAACGTCCACCCTGTTTTGTTTTGGACAGTCATTACAACGAAAACCACGAATTTGTTACGTGATGGATTGCATCTTCTGATCAACACGAGATCTTCCCCACGGGGTAAATAGATTGCAACTTCATTGCGATGGTTCTTTAGTTCATTGTAATATCCATGCGTATCAAGCAATGAGCTGGCTTGGTGTTGACTGGGCCAAATCTCAGCAATAATGTGTGAGCCAGATGGAGGATAGACATTGATTTAGAACAAAATTCACATGTATAATATTATTAATTCACCGACTCTTACCTAGATGTAACATAAACGCAATCATATACCGGACCTTTGTGCGAACATGTGGACTCCCATGATATACAATCCTTATCAGCTCCTCCAGCGCATGAGGTAACTTCGCCTTCAAGATAACAACCCCTACCTGATTTGCGCCTAGGCCAACCGTTACCCCGATCTATCCTGTAATCGGAACCTCAAACCGACAGCGCTATACTGTAAATAGCATATACTTTGCAATCGTTGAGAATGCGGAGGACTAGGCTAGCGCACCGAGATGCGAGGCACCCTTGTGCAGCTCGATATCTGGGGTAAGGATAAGTAACACAGATATAAGAAGGTTGACGTCCCTTCCCACAATAGACCACAGGTATATCAATATCAATCATATATCAATTCGAATTATAACTTGGTTTCATATCTGCCAGAGAATGCTAGCAACCTTCTTACTCTCTCAACCGACCATCGACTCAAGCTCTGGCGTACCATGGAAAAAGCAGCACCAATGAACCAGGCAGAACGCGATGCCCTCGACCTCGCAGCTCTCGGCCATGCCGAAGGTCTCACCCGTAAATTCAGCATGCTGAGCATGTTGTCTCTCGCCTTTTGTATTCTGGGCACCTGGGCCGTCTGCGCACAGAGTCTCGCCACCGGAATTCAGAACGGCGGACCAGTGACTTGTCTATGGGGACTTGTCCTTGTCACACTATGCAACGTCGCCATCGCCATGTCGCTTGGAGAGATGTGCTCTGCCATGCCAACAGCGCTTGGACAAGCGTTCTGGGTGGGAAAACTATGGAAGACGGCGACTGGACGATTTATGAGTTACATCACAGCCTTTATCAGTGTTATCGGGTGGTGGTGCCTTTCCGCATCGCAGATCGCTTTCATGACCGAGTTCGTCTTGTCTATGAAACTCATGTTCGACCCCGAATGGACAGGAATGAATAACGGCTGGGTTCTTTTCCTAGTTTACACAGGAATCAACATCCTGTTCACCTTTGTTAACTACGTTGGCTGCCGCTCAGAAAAGTTCCTCCCCTATTTCAACAACTTCGTTGCCGTTGGATTCGTCGGACTCTTCGTCGTCTTCTCTCTCGCCCTTCCCATACTAGTCGGAACGAAATCCGACCTCGAATATCAACCGGCCAAATTCGTCTTTGGAGCTTGGATCAACGAAACAGGTTGGAGTGACGGCGTGGTTTGGTTTCTGGGGCTTGTTCAAGCCGCGTATGCTTTGACTGCGTATGACTCTGTTATCCACATGGTTGAAGAGATCCCTGCTCCTCGACGAAACGCCCCAAGAACTATGGTCATGGCTATTGTCATGGGTGCTATTTCCGGTTTTATGTTCTTGGTTGCTTGCCTATACTGTATCCAAGACCTTGCCACAACGCTGGATCCTCCCTCGGGCTTCCCCTTTATCGAACTTGTCCAGAACATTGTTGGTCTCAAGGGGGCTGCTGTTCTGATCGCCTTGTTCACCTTCAACGGTTTTGGCCAGGGCATCTCGATCGTTACATCGGCTTCAAGACTCACCTGGAGCTTTGCCCGTGATCGAGGTCTTCCTTACGGAGATTATTTTTCACATGTTGATCCATACTGGCAAGTCCCTGCACGATCTTTGATTCTCCAGGGAGTGATTATCAATCTCATTGGACTCTTATACCTCTTCTCAAGCACCACTCTTTCAGCCATCTTGAGCGTAAGCACTATTGCTCTGACAATTTCATACGCGATCCCTATCGCTGTCTTGATGGCCGTTGGCCGGGAAAAGTTGCCTTCCGGAGGAGAATTCGGCTTGGGCAGATTTGGACCGGCACTGAACATTATTTCTATCATCTATACTGTCATCACGACTGTGTTTTTCTTCTTCCCAGGATCGCCGAATCCGGCCATAGCGGATATGAATTTCGCCATTGCTGTGTTTGGAATCATGCTGATTATCGCACTGATTTTCTGGGTGGTCAAGGGCCGTAAAGCCTTTTTGAAAATCGAAGACTTGTCCGATGATGTTCTTTATGGCCAAGGGGAGGACGATCAGCCAAGACCAGTGGATTTCTCTGAAAAGAGATGAATTTGAAAACAGTTGTTCACTAGGTGGTCATGAATGATTTAGCGACATAGCATTTATAAGATTAATGTGATTTATATACTTACTTGGTGCCAATAAATCAACTAGATCAATTGATCATTCCTCAAGCGTAGAAAAACTCACGCATCTCGGGCTCCCCAATTGTCTTTCCTTTCGCAATGTGCGCCCGATGAAGCTTTTCAGATGTCTCGTCATACTCCTCATTTATAGCCTCTACCAATGGATCCCACTTGCTGTCCTTGGCATAAACCTGCAGACCCCTATGCCAACCAGCATGGTCATGTCTAAAACTGGTCTCATTCTTTTTGATGAGTACATCGAGCATAGCTGTTGCTTCAACAGCGTCCTTTCTGCCGCAGCGGAACAAACCTCTTTCAGAGTTGACATAAGACACTTCAAATCTCGGACTAACAAGTTGAAATAGAGTCTGATGAAAGCTCGTTGTTGATAAGGTTTCGGACGTCTATTTCTTTTTGCCATTGGGTAGTTTTCTGCCAGAAGCCAACATAAGCTCCCAAGAGCAGTCATTCCGAGTGCAAGATCTAACTGTTGTGGGTCGATGTTCTCCAGGTTTTGCTTTGCAAGGTGGTCGATGATTCTTTAATCCCGGGAACGTGCAGTTAGCCAGAGAATCTTTTTGCGATTTGAATTGCTGACGTTCAGTGACGCGCCAGCACTGATGATAGTGTTAAACACCGTGACGTTTCCGCTCGATATCGCTTTCAAGATCGGTGTTTCCCCATACCTTACTCGCTTCCAAGTTAAATCCCCGAGTTCGAAGGTGATGGAATACATCAACGGCTGCCTGCGGACTTGAATCATAAGAACTTGCAAGGATATGCAGACAAGTTTTATGGTCGCTGGCGATCTTTGACGCAGACGCCCCAGCATCGAGTAATAACCAGACACATTTGGACCAAGGTCTCTGTATAGCAATGTGCAGCGCAGTCTTACCATTGTCACTGACTTTATCAATCCAACGTCTACACTCGTCGTACTCTAGTAGCTTTTGTACCATCAGCTCGTGCCCACCCAATGCGCTGGCCATCAGAGGAGTATAACCACAAGCATTTCGTTGGTTGATATCAGCCCCGGCCTGTATTAGTTGCTCGAGTCCCTCGAAGTTGTTATTAACTACGGCCCAGTGAATGGGGGGCCGGCCTTTTTCGTCAAACTGATTAATGGCCCATAGCTCCTCTCGTAATGCTGGCAGCACGTCACCTTTCGCTGTGGCCATGTGAAGTAACCGGTCTGTCTGTCCAGCGTCAGCAAAGTTAGATGCAGCCTTGTCCAATATGAACGAACTTTGGCAGTCCCTGACATGGTAGGATATTCTCCCACAGCTTCAAAAGGATCTCAATACTTTCCGGACTATCAGATGCCACTGCTAACTATAAATCCGATAAGCTGTTGCTACTTAGCAGAAACTCAATTTGCTTACGGTCACCAAGCCTAGACCTAGTTCAACTGTGTCGTCTGGGAAGTACACATATCCTTCCCTAAGACGAGTTTGCAACAAATGAGGGTACTGAATCGTCTTCCACTCATATGCGGGGGAAACCCTCGCAGGGCGCAGAGCGCAATTGATGGCCTGTCCACGGTATGCCTGAAACGATAGGATGCCCGACTAGAGCCACTTTGGGAGATAATACTCGAACTCAACACCAGAGTTGGATCCGCATGTCCCTTGGCAAGGAGTTCGAGTGTCTTTGTATCTGACGAGCCATGATCCCAGCAGGGAACTTGGTCATGTACCGCCGTACTTTAGTCGACTTTGGTGGCAAGTTCCGCATCTTCGTGAACCAAGAGGTTGACTTGTCCTCACGCTCACGAAGCTCTCTTCTTCGATAGCGACAACACCATCTTTACTAGTATGTTTCGAGGGTAGGCTCGAAATTTCGGTGACACCTTCTTCCCTTATTGAACGAGGTTCTTTAGGTGGTTGAGGTAGGTCCTGAACCGCGTTACGGGTGTCTTGTGTGTAGTATGTCAACTTCTGTGTGACGCGGTGAAAGAGCCTTTGTCTGTGTAAGCATGTGACGAGAAACGTCAGGGAAACTTACACTTCTTGTCGCACATTCCCTCTATCCACCATAGAAGAAACTCGAAATGTGATGGCCATGTGAAGGTTGGATTTTGTAGCCTGCGCTCTTTGGTGAAGCTCTTCGATCTTACTAGCCTCAGAGAACCACTTCACCTTATTTGTATAGCGCTTTGGATCATGGACCTTTGTAGAACACGAGTGTTTTTTCACAATCTCAGACAGCTCTTCCAATATCTCCTCTAGTTCCTGTGTTGTGAATGAGACTAGTGGATGTTCTGCTGTTGTTCCAACGAGCCGTTGCGCTGGCATCATGGGGCCAGTCTGCTCCTTTGCCTGTAGAATGAAGTATTCAATCATGAGAATCTATTACTGTATTAGATGAATTACTAATATGATGGATGGTAACAACTTACCTCCTTCTTTAATTTGTTGCACCGCTTCTTCATCTTGGAGTTCTGCCGCAAGAAGTCGACAGCTTTGAGTGTCCCTTTGACCGCTTGCGCTAGAGCGATAGAACTCGCAACAGCCCCGGGAATTTCGAGACCTGACATTACGGAGATGATACCACGAGTGAAGTGCGCCTACCGGTTGAGATCGCACTTTGTCTTAGTTGCATATTACTAGCCCATCATGCACAAAACACCGCGATAGGGAGTTTGATAAATACAACGAGATTTGTAGTGTCTCATCACGCGTGCACTATCTAGCACTGTCTGGTTAGCAGACGCGAAAGTTTATAGAAGACAATGAAGAGAGAAAGTACTTTAATAACTGACGAGACCTCTTTTATTCGAACACATCCAATGTTTCTCATTTCCCAATTGTTTGTGGTTGTATCTCAACTTCCAGATGCCCTTACACGAACCTACCCGGGACTTTTAACAAATCACACTCAGGATCCGGGCAAACGGCTTGATTCAAATTTGCATTGCTAGGCATCTGGGTGATATGGGCCTGAACTACCCTGGCCAGTTTTGTATTAGTATTGCCAACCAAATCCTATTGCAAGAAATGGACACATCATGACGTTGGGCCTTTCACTCATGGATACGACCGCCTCACATCTACTGGCATGTACCGCACCACTACGTAGGTAGTATGTTCCAAAACAGCGTGGCAGGTTAGAAAACACAGCCTAAGAGTTTCATCCCATCTCCAACTCTAGCGCCAGAATCTTATCGTGATGCATCTTCATCTACAGACTAGATCTCGACGCAACTCTCAGGGCACACACAGCACGGTCGTACCAACAGTCCCCGGAAACAGATAAGCTTCGATCTTTCTAGCATCTAGAAACCATTCCCTGGCTTGTTTGGACATCAAGATGGTCATTCTCAAGCCGAAACCGACTAGCCAACACCTTCACCTGTAGTATGTTGCATCCTTCTAGAAATCCTCCGTTAGTCAGGACAATCCGTATTCTGAAACGTAGTAAGAAGTTTAATTGACCAGAACAGTCTAGGTTACCGGTTCTGTGGTCACAATACAATGAAGCGAGGAACGTAGAACGGATCATCGGAGGGAAGGTCTGTTTCTGGCCATGGCTGAAACGGCCGGGATAGCCATGTTCGTCAGTCGTTGGAAGGCTCAGAAGGCACATCATAACGGGGCGTGCATTCTGAATTCTCAATCTGGCATTGCAGCGTGATGGGTATTCGGACGGACTTTCATACTGCATGAGAAATGGGCCATGGCAGCAAGGGGTCAAATGTAGTTGTGCGGCACACGAAATCCCCAAAGTATGGCACAACGTGGGAACGACAGGGGTAAAATGACTCCCTCATGAACCCTGATAATCAAATGTTGTATCCGTATTTCTTACGACTTACTTTCTCCCATACCTGATTCAATCCTGCAGCCCCAACTCGTCTCGTATTGCATCCTACTCCAACAAGGCTGCACCGACTCACAAAGCCCAAGTCAGATACCAACGAGCGCAAGAGTCATGCAAGACAAACCCGTCTGCAGCCCGGGGCATGGCACAGACGCGGATTTGTATCTAGGACAAGCTTAGCTGAACCTAATACAGAAAGCCCGACGCCACCACAAGGGCACCAGATACCAGGCTGAATGAGAGTTTTGCGAAGAGGAAGTAAGGGAAGGTTGCCATGTGGGATCAAAAGGCTTGTGTCTAGCGAGGCGCAATGCAATGTAATGAACCTGAGCTTTGGGTAGTCGGGGAAGCAATCCGGCGACAGGGGGCTTTTATTGGGCGACATGGTATTTATGAAAGCTGGTAAATTACCTGTGATGGTTGGTGAAAACAACGCGGATGCTACAAGCGAAGTGTTACGGAGTACGGAGTACAACTACGCCAGATACGAATGTGCAGAGTTCTGGGATAATATCGGCCAAGTAGAGAGACCTGTGCACCCGCTCACCCGAGTCAACATTAGTCCAGGTAATCATTAGTTATGGCGCGGAATGGATATGCAAGATTGAGTGCGTCGCCAAGACCATTGCACTTTTTAGCGCCAGAGTACACCCAGACGGGCAGACGCCAATTGACGAATTTCCCTTTGTCAACGTTGAGTAAGTCGGGTCGTTGAAAGTATCCGTCGTCTGGAATGTAAAAGACGGCACATCTAGTCAAGCCATCACATTCGCGAGCCCTTCTCCCGGGCTTCCATTCAACATCCCCTAATCTCGCTGCCGGTACCAATGATCTTCCTTGACTCTTGTCATGAAAGTTCCGCTTAGCCAGGAACAATGACAAGGATTAAGAGTTCGGAACAGCTACGGACAGGCCCCGGTGAAGCCCAAATATGGCTTGGGTCCGCCGGGGGAAGGCGATCCGGGCCGATGATTTCAAGGGTCGGAGCCAGTCTTGGTACCAAGCGTATTTATCCTCTTGTCAAGAGAAGAGGTTCTTTTGTCTGCTTGGCCAGAGTGGTGGGTACTCGTCAAGATTGGTAACGAGATCGACGATGTTGACCTTGGGTTTCTGTGGAAAGAGTGAAATGTTTGCGTAATGGAAGCATATCATGACATCGATTATGCTGTGAATTAGCTCTGGAATAAAGTTGTTGTGCTGTGCCGAAGCTTGTAACGTCACCAAGTCAGCATCGTTGCTTGTGTGGGCGGGTGAGGCGCGGATTGACGATGCACAACATTAAAAGACCACCACGCACAGACTCTTAATGGCGGCGCTATTGCCCTTGGGCGACCAATGATGGCCAGAGACAGTTGATAGGGAGAGTCAGCAGAAGCTTGATGGAAGAGAAGCCGTTATGAGCAACCCAAGGCGAGGGTAACAGAGGCAGGCCCAGCGCAGCTTAGGTTTTACCCCTGACTTGTCTGCTAGTTCCGGGTGATTTACCAGGCAAATTGTCTTCCTGGTCTTATTACTGTAGCTACTACTAGTCGTTCCGGCGTTCCTTTGGGACAGTTCGTACTTTGTAGTAAGGCCAAAGAGGCAGGCCGACCGCAAGCTATTTGTATTAGACAGAGCGAATAATGACCTGTGGTTGTCACTCGGATGGTCCATGCATGGTAGATCAGCGAGGGTGAAGACGGGATCGACAAGAGCTAGTGGATCGTTGAGAAGGGTCTTAATTATGACACTCGAGTCAGCCATGTACTACATATTGTGTACGTTATCATGGATTTGGTGTATCGTTCATCATTGAAGTTTGGTGAAAGCTATCGAGTAATGTACCAATATATACTCCATACTCCGTACACGCGCGGATAACTACACAACCTCGTACCTGTCCGTTCCTTCGAGACAGGGATCTGACCCCCGGGACGGGGCGGACACGATACAAGGGTTCGGCGTGACAGTGTGATGGTGCCTGGCGGATTTGCATGGCATAGCAGCAGGGCTTGACAGCGGACAGCCAGGCAAAAGCTTGTGTCGCAGTGTGGGTGGTATTGAGGCTGACTCGAATTCTAGGTGATGTTCATAGAACACTGCATGCGCTGAGATAATAGTGGTTTACTGGCCGACTGGGTAAAATGCAGCGTACAAGATATGTAGTCATGAATTACTGGGGGTATCATAGGATCTTGTACGAGTCAGTACCACGTCTGTTATTCCACCGCAACCTCCTCTTTCTTGGTAGAGATACAACGTAGTAGTTTTATGCTCATTATTGTACAACCAGACACTTGGTTCATCCTGTACCGCATTGAGATATCACCATCTACCGAGTGCACTTACACACACATACACGCATGTCTCATCTGTTCAAGCTTCGATAGCTCTACGGCCCGTCTTGTCTCTGATTGCCACGTGCTGTTCCGTCCCCGTTGCCATGCTTAGGGGCCGTGAGTCTGCAACCAAGATATCTTTAATCGAATAATTCTAAATAAAACTACTTCTCTTAATTAAAATATACTATAAATATTACTAATGCTTTTTCTAAAAGCCTACTATTCTCATATATTTATTATCCTACTGTGGTAGATATTCTGGCATAAAAAGCCTAATATCTGGTGAATTCCATGTCCTGTGTTCTATCCCCCCGAGAGGCATGCGTTGTAAGATTGAAGTGGGGGATAAGGAACAAGCAAGTTGAATATTAATTGTTGGTTCCGTTGACTCGTAATATGAATGTAACAAACATAGGCTGTTGTTTGCTGCATGGGTTCATTACGTTATATCGCAATTGGTGTTGGAAGGTGAGGTTTGCTTACCTAGGTGGCTACTGCCTCAACACCACTCTTTCCACTTACTTACACCATCACCCCATTTCTTGATAGTTTTGTTTTGCTTTTCCCACCTTCAACATCAAATACGCATTACCCTTTTCCTTTTGGCGCCTTTTTTCCCTTTCCGCTTTGCTTGGTCAGTCGCCTGTCAGTCCAGTCTTTCATTTCATTTTCTTTTCTTCCAAAGCCACTTTCCTCTTTTCGCCTAACATTCCGTCCGATTGGCGTCCTTAATCGCACACTTTTAGCTCCCACCTTCCGGACTGCGGCCTGGCCCAGCAAGGAATATTTTTTTTCTGCTGCTATCACTTCATTGTGGAGTAAGTCTATTTCGTTTGAGAACGGCGCGATTCTAATGGTCATTCCACAGTCTTTTGTCTCTTGTGCCTGCTAAGAAATCAGCATCGTCGCACACTGCATCTTGGTTGTCTCGCTTCGTGTCGATCCTTCTCGGCGGGAACAATCCTAATAATTCGACTTGCTGAAGCTGCCGGCCGGGCAATATTTCTTAATTATCAAGTTGGCTGTGTTAGTGCTTGGGCTTGGCAAGTCCGGCACCCGCTAACATCGCCGTCTCTCTTATGTACAATGTACCAAGCGCTTAGAAGGCTGTCGCAAACCTTTCATGACTCGCTCTGCCCATCTCATTTCCGTCCTCTCACTCGCCGTCAATCAAACCGAGCCGTCTCCAATAGTCTGTCTAGCTGATTTTGGCTTTTCAGCAAGGCTGTCAGGTAGCATTAACACGGCGTACAACAACAAGGGTTCACTATCCTCACTTCTTGAAGCCAAACCCGAATCAGCCTTGTTCTACAAGAAACGCCGTTGCATCATAAATTACCAGATCCCATCGCTAAGAACATTTGTGCGATTCATAAAGTATCGACATATGGACAGAACCTCTTAATCAGATATTCCTACTTTTTGTCTCCGCCGCAGACGTACAACAACCTTGTACGAATGCTTGCAGCTCGGCCAACAACCCGTAAAAGATCACAAAGCGGTTTGAGCAGCTAGAAAAACACACCGAAAACCTTTTGACTCGTGAGGCCCCTCCAGAGTAAACTAGACAAGCTTAATAGCCGTCGAATCTAACAAGCGCAGCGCAACCAGTCCCCAAAATCACCCGCCAGTAAGTGCCCCAGTGCCCCCAGTGCCCCCAGTGCCCGGTGCAGCAGCATCCTTCACCATCCCTGCGGATCCCCTGCTCCCTGGCGCGATCGCCGACGGACTCAGGGGCCCCGAGCGACGCTCGGGCTCCTCCAACTCTGGTAGGCTGTTGTTTGCCTGGGTCGCTGCTGGGTCTAGCTCCAAGCCTCCAAGCCCCGAACCCCCCGCAGAGGAGTCGGGGGTCTCCCCCCTGACGCCTCTTTTTTTTCCTCAGTCTCTCGTCTTCTACCTGTCAGGGTAGGACTTCGTACTAGTGTGGATACACTTCACTGCTCTGCTCATCTGTTCCGAGATGCCTAGGCCTCCCTGGTCAGTCAGTCAGTTCAGTTCAGTCAAGTTGATTTCTTAGTTTGGCTCTTGGGTTCCTCAAAAGCGCCGCGCCCCGTCTGCCTACCCCCATCCCCTTCCCTCTTATCTATTGTTTCTGTGTTGTTAATAATTTTGCTTCTGCAGAAGCTCAGAGACGTTGATACAGGAGCTGTCAGAAATCAATTGTTACTATCCCTTGCATCAAAGATACAAGGCCAACAACCGCGCAGCGCATCCCGCGCCGTCGAACCATTTCTCGCTTCGTTCCGATCCTCGACGTACCCACGACGCACGACGCTCGTCCCTCTCACATCCTCTTCCGTCTCTGCTCGCGCGCCCACGGACCCTTCCCCTCCAGTCCAACTTGTGTTTAGAGGCCCCACCTCCCCGAAGCCTCTACTTTCTCGTCTGGTCTTTCTATCAGCTCAGATCAGAATCTACAACAAACACCTGGTAATTCCTGGTATCTGTACAACAATTGTGTAGCCGGATTTTCCGCGAAGCCCGTCAATATGGGTTTGTTTTCTCGCAAAGACAAGACGCCAAAGAGCGACCAGGCCATCAACGCCTCTCAGTCCAATGTGAGCGTAAACTCATCGTCGAGCTTGCGATCTCCTGCCGGCAACGCTCGCAATCCTCTCAATCGAACTTCTGCTGCTAGCACATCCGCCGGTGGCCCAATGTCTCCCGTCAAACTACCAAAGATCGACCTTCCTCGACCTCCGGACCCTCAGCTCGACCCTGCTGGTTACTTGCGAAGTCTTGGTGCTGTAAGGGAGCGAAGCAAGATTGTAACCGACAAAGCACTGCGCAATGAGCTGAAACATTTCGATGTGGATATGAGCAAGTTTCCTGATGTGGTTACTTTTGTTACTGGAATTATCAAGGTACGATCGCGTCCTGGGAGCATAAGTGTCCACGTTGTGGCTAACAGAATTGTAGCGAGACTACGATGCCCCCTTTCTTAGCATTCCCAGCCATGGCAGATATCAGCACTTTGCCGTTGGCGGTCGGGACCGTATCGCCCAGCTACTATCTACCTGGCCTACCAATGTCGACAACACAGAGCGCTGCCGACGTTTGATCGACCTTTTCCTCGTCAGTGTACTTCTTGACGCCGGTGCTGGAACTTGCTGGACCTACAAGAGCAACGAGAATGGCCGCGTGTACAAGAGATCGGAGGGTATCGCAGTTGCTAGCTTGGAGATGTTCAAGAGCGTGAGTACAACTTTTCTGTCACATTACAAGATGCTAATGAAGGCAGGGATTGTTTTCTGGAAACCCCAACAACAAATTCCAAGTCGACAAGGATGGTCTTAAGACCCTTACCGTGGAGAAGCTCTCCGCTGGTCTTCAATCAAAACCAGGCAATGAGATGACTGGCATGCAAGGCCGCACTGATCTACTGCTCCGCCTCGGAGAAGCTTTAGCAGCTAAGGATGATTACTGGGGTTATGAAGGGCGCCCTGGTTGTTTAATCGGTAAGTTTCTTTGAACTCCAGCTCTACAAAGCTAACCCTTTAGATCATCTTCTCGGTCACCCCTCAACACAGGCATCATCCATGCTCATCGTCCCCCTACCCGTGCTGTGGAACGTTTTAATGACCGGCCTTGCTCCTATCTGGCCCACGAACCGAACCGCAATCAACGGCGTTACTCTTGGTGATGCCTGGCCTTGTCAGTCTATGCCTCAGCCCGGCGCATCACCCAAGGTTTCCGCTTTCCCCAACAGCTCCAACGCCGCGGCTTGGGAGTCTATTCTGCCATTCCACAAGCTCACACAGTGGCTCACTTACTCGCTCATGCAGCCTATGCAACAACTTCTCAAGATGCACTTTGCCGGAACTGAGTTGCTCACTGGTCTGCCTGAGTACAGAAACGGTGGTCTCTTTGTCGATATGGGTGTCATGAACGTGAAGAAGGATGATTTGGAGAGGGGTCTTCAAAACTACAATGAATGGGTGCAACGGACAGGCGCCAAGGGTGTGGAGGTAGCACCCATGTTTGAGCCTAGCGACGATGTCATCGTTGAGTGGAGAGGTTGCACAGTCGGTTTCCTCGATATGCTATGCGTCGAGGTTAACAAGGCGCTAAAGAACGAGTTGGGTGGAAACGAGCTCACCTTGGCGCAACTTCTAGAGGCTGGAAGCTGGCGGGTAAGTCATTCCCTGCCCTATAACAAAGATTACACTAACACGAACCAGGGTGGACGTGAGATTGCCGAGATCAACAGACCTAATACCAAGGAGCCTCCGATCCTTATTGAGAGCGATGGCACCGTATTCTAAGGCTTCAAATGCCCTTCTTGGATGTATTACTGAATAAATATGACGGAACGTGAGATACACTGGGTATAGAGAAGGGGAGCGGGGGCCGAGACTGAGCTTCAAGTTACTCTCTTCGAAAGCATCAGCATTTTTAAATTATCCATTACCAGAGGATGGCCGTGAAGGCAATCGGGGTTTATTACAAGGGCAAAAGAGCTGCGGGCGGAAAAGGACCTTGGCAGTCTGCCTAGTTTATAATTGAGACACAAGTCGTTAAAGGCGTTTACGCTTAATTGTTTCAGCATCATTTCGCTCGTCTTCTAAATTATCAATTGGGATGGTCTTGTTCTATTACATCGATAGATATATGTTAGACACTTTCTTTTTTTATCTTATCCAGCGCCTGTCAGCTATGCAAAAGCTTCATTGTATCCCCCGCTTTATCATTCGCTCCCTCCCAATGCTAATTATACAGTCCTGATCCAATGGAGCAGTTTCACCACGTTACTATATTTACAGTTTGTTGATACATTTGCTTATCGCTTGTACTTCTTCTCAAACTCTTCACGCTCCAGCTTTCGGCGCATGTCCTCAAGCTTGCGCATTTGCTCCTTGCGCGCCTTCTGCGCTCGCTCCTCTGCAGTACCACTGTACTGGTTGGTCATGGTGCCGATTTGATCGGAAACACCCTTCTTCATCTCACCGAGGTTCTCGGTGAGTCGCTCACGCAGTCCTTCGATACCCTTGGCTTGGGACACGCGAGGGGGCTTGTAAGCGGGCTGCTCGACCTTGAGGACGGGCAGGTCGAGCGCACGACGGACAGCCCCGTTGTTGAGAATAGCTGACGTTGCAAGAGCAGCTGCTCCGGTGGAAACCATCATGATGTTGACACCAGCAGCAAGATAACTTGTGAAAATGAATGTGACACCACCCATCACGTACATCATCTTCTTCATCATGGCCTTTTGAGCGGCGGGTTGGTACTTGGAGTTGAGCTTGGAAAGTTAGAAACGTCTGGAATGAAGGCAGAAGAACTTACCAATAAGGAAGTGACCAAGAAGCCAGTACCCATGGCAGGGAGAAGATAGAAAGGATCAGCGACCGTAAGGTCATGGAACCAGAGGAAGCCAGAGTCTTCCAGGGAGGGAACAGGAATATGCGTCATGCCGTTGATAATTCGAAACAGACCGAAACTGAAAGGAATCTGCACAAAAGGCCAAATCATACCCGTCATCGAGGCATTGTACTTTTCACGAACCATCTTTTGAAGGAACTGTCCCTTTTGCATCATCTCACGATCCTGGGTTTGATAACCCTTCTTGATCATCTCGATAGCCTCCATACCCTGAGGGTCTTGCTTCACCTGGTTCATGCCGGCGCTGAACTTAACACTGCGTACCTGGGGGTAGAACATGACGGCACGTAGCAGAAGGGCTGTTACGATAATGGAGCTACCCCAGCCAAGACCAGTGTAAACGTGGATGTGCTCGAGCACCCATTGCATGACTGATGTAGGACCCCAGCCATAGTCAAGGCCAATTTCTCGTAGGAAGCCGATGTTTTCGGGCATGTTGAGAATGTTGGGGTTGGCGAGGTCGGCGATTGTGGCAAGATCGAAATCGGAGGGGGTCACTGAGGAAGGCTGAGCGGCCTGGGCCACTTCTGTGACAGTCTCGACGGGAATAGCGGGTGCATCGTTGATGACGGGTGTGGGATCGATAGTCTCGGGAGGAGTGGGAGCCTCGGGCGTTGTTGTGACGGCTTCAGCGACGGGCTCTTCCGTCTTTTTCTTTCCATAGATGTTGTAACCCCAGATGGAGAGTGTCCTTGAGGAAGAAACACCTCCCAGAACGATAGGCGCAGCAATGTTCCTAACTCCGACCCTAGCTCCAGCCGAAAGATGTGTGCGAGCGCTCTTTAACGTTGTACCGAATTGTCGAGCATCTCCGAGCTTTCGGCCAAGAGTTCTTGACGAAATCTACAAATTGTAAGCTTTAGAAAATCGAAATGATTGGCTGGGAACATGTCATACGGATTGGCCGCAGAGTGGCCTCTGGAAAGCGCCCGAAGGCAGGGAGCGCACAATTCCTCGGCTGGGAAGCATTGCGGCGGTGATAAAGTGGGATGGTCGGATGAACAGCGATGGTGTTGCTAGGAATTTTTTGGAGGTTTTCCGGCACCGGCGGGTAAATATCGGGTTCGCGATAGTCCGTCGCCGATGACCTCCGGGTGACCTTGTCATCGGCCTCAGGCTGTGACGAGTCGATAGCGGTGATTAGAGTTGAGTGAAACGAATGATGAGTCGAGCTTGATTGTAATTGAAGTCGCTGCGTTCGAGTGCGCGATATTTACATTTTGAACCGCCGGTGCAACGAAACGCCACAATCCATGTTCCTGTCTAATGGTAGATTCTCAAATTATTTAACATGATATGCATTCATCCGTCCCTGCTCTTTCGTATATGCAATTCTTCAGTAGATGGGGCGTGGAGACGACTCTGAGACATACTGGGAGCGATGCTGCACCCTCTCGAGAGATGTGTTGGGATTTCTCGATGGCTCTTGACGGCTTTTCACTCCAAACTCGCAATATCGTCCAGCGAAGGGCGAGGAATGTGGTGCTTTTCTCGAAGCTCAATACCAGGTCCAATAGGGTGAGTCCTTCTTCGGGTGAGAGGGAATACCTAAAACTGTTAGCAAAATTCACAGCAATAACCTTATTCACATAGAGTTGCGCAATTAAGCATACCTTGGTACCGCCCCATCCAAGTCTAAACGCAGCTTCATGAGCAAACAGCTCTCCGAAACCAAGCATCATGCCGTTGACAAATGGCAGTAGAAGGTTGATAGCCGCCCCGCGTATCAATGACCACACCGTAGGGGGCTTGTAGAGGATAACGGGAGAGTTTGACGAAGGAGGTGACGGTAGGTCCTCGCCCGCAGAGTATAGTTCGCTGTCGGAGTGCAAAGTGATGCCGGATTCGGCGAGATGATTGTGTTCGTCGGACATTGTAATAGTCGATGCCGGGGCAGTTGGTAATGCGAATAAGCTTAATAAAGAATATTTGAATCGCTTGAAGTTTGGGTTGTCGCAGTTGTCGTCTTGGTTTAGGTAGCTACTTGACGGAGGTTGTTGACGATCTCGGCTCTCTCAACCGTCGCGACTCCCCCAGATCCTTACGTAAGGCTGCAGCTGGGGCAGATGGTGGGTCGCTTGTGTCACTGGCAAGGAAGGTGGGGTGAAGGAACCCACCGCCACCACCCAGAGCTTCTGCTTAGCTGAGGTGACGAGCAAGCTGCCTGCCTGCTTTTACTTTCATCAACAAACCCATCATACACCATTGGCAATTACTTGTCATTTCTGCCTTTTCATAATCTCCTTGTTGCTTGCGGATTGTGTTCCTTCACCTCCCACTACTCTTAAACCCTGATTCACACATCGATACCCCGCCTCATTCACTATCATGGCAGACCACGAAGGCCAGGTCGTGGAGTTTGCCGGCCTGAGCGGCGCAAGCCCTGAAGAGGTTCGTAATTCTCAAGGACTGTATAGAATCTGTCAAGCTAACACACCCAAGGCCAGGCAGTATCTTGAAGCACACAACTGGGATCTTGCAGAAGCAAGCAACGCTTGGTTTCGCGATGCCGAAGATGATAGTCGCGATACATCGACAGCTCCAGCTCCAGCTGCAGCGCCCGCCCCCGACAACTATACCGGTCCCCGAACCCTCGATGGTCGACCTGCCCCAGAATCTGCTCATAGTAGTGCCCAAGCGGCTCGCAAGCCTGCTGCGTCGCAGCAAAAGAAGAAGGGAATTGCTACTTTAGGGTCTCTTGGTAGCTCATCCCACCAACATGACCATGGCGATGATGACGACGACGATTTCGATGGTGAAGACGATGATGGTAGAGGCAACCTGTTTGCAGGTGGTGAAAAGTCAGGTCTGGCTGTTCAAGATCCGCATCAAGAGGGCGGTCCTAAGAAAATCATTAGTGACATTCTGGCCAAGGCACGAGCGTAAGTGAACAATGCTATGAATTAAGACACAAACTAACAGATTTAGAAATGCTGCGCGCCCTGAAGCCGAAAGCGAGGCTGGGCCGTCGGAGCCCAGCCGCTTCCGTGGAACTGGACAAACACTTGGTGGTGATGGTGTCGAGAGCCGTGCCATCCCCGATCCTCTCGGCCCTGTCCGCCCTGGCAACGCTGAATCCCAAGAGCGAGTCCTTCACATCTGGCAGGACGGCTTCAGCATTGACGATGGAGATCTTCGCCGATTCGACGATCCTGCCAACCAGGCTGACCTTGCATTGATTCGATCTGGTCGTGCTCCACTTCACCTCATGAATGTGCAACATGATCAACCCATCGACGTCAAGCTTCATCAGCACGAAACACCATACCAACCTCAGCCGAAGCAGTACAAGCCTTTTGGTGGCTCTGGCAATCGACTTGGGGCCGTTGTACCTGGTGTTTCAGAGGGTTCAAGCTCTACTATTGCTGCGCCTGCCGCTGCACCATCGTCATCCAGCGCTCCCTCCGTCGACGACTCCCAACCGACCATCATGATCAGAATCCAGATGCCTGATGGCACCCGTCTCCCTGCTCGTTTTAACACAACCCACACTATTGACGATGTCTACGGTTTCGTGCAGGGCGCGTCAACAGACACCAGAACTAGACCATGGGTTCTCTCCACGACATTCCCCAACAAGGATCACACCGATCGCAGCCTTGTCCTTGGAGAAATGCCCGAGTTCAGAAAAGGAGGCACAGCTGTTGTCAAGTGGACTTGAGTTACGTGTATTGATTGGCGTTGAGGATATGATTTTTCGACTGGCCAACTTGGTGCATCCAGGATGCCAGCATTGACTGATAGATAGGTCATAAATAGAAATCACAGGCAGGCTAAAATTGCAGTACGAGCTCATGCTTACGTCTTGGTACATCTCACTCTTCGAATATTGAATCGCTTATTACTCTTTGAGTGGTATCTCAACACCTAACGCCTAAATAACAAAACCTGCGCCGCGACAACACCCAGTATTTTATCTGACATAGCATTGCATCACGAAGCAGCCGTAGCGGTCGCGTTGGCGGGTTGGATTGATGGTCCATCGAGGAATCTGAAATGCTCAATAGCAATCTGACAATTGAGCATTGCAGCATTGAAACGAGCCTCTCCGGGTGGAAGTACAACCATGAGATAGGTGTTTGTTGTAAACTTGAGAATAAACAGACTAAATCGGTTGCCAGCTTTGTGCTCCATGCGAATAAATTGCTCGGCGTTGCGGGGTGTACCCGTGAACCGTGAAATGCTTTGCTTGAAGTGCTTCATGATGTTGGACATGCGTTCTAGGCGGTCCTCAGTAGGGTTGCGTTGGCCTTCTGATGATGTCCATGATGATACGGCGAGAAAGGATGTGCGTTCGAAGAGGAGAAGCTCTTCTGCTTCAATGGCGAGTCCTAGATTGGCAAGGTTGCGTTCGATAACGGCGAGGTTGGGGACGAGATCGTGAATAATCGATGCCCAGGCTTTGTACAGGCTCTGATCCCAGATAGAGGTCGCAAATGGTGTAAGCTCAATCGACGACGCAGCAATACCGACTGAATTTCCATATTCGAAAGTCTTTTGTCGAACAACACGAATGCGCTCATCGTAAACGGACTCGCGGGCCGTAGGGACAACAAGATCCATCTTGTGAATGAGGATGTAAATCTTGGCCGCGGGCGAGTATTGTAGCAGGGCCGAGAGGATGGATACGTAGGTAGCGAGATCACGGTCAACGTCGCGCGACTCGATGTCGAAGACGTAGATGAGGACACCGACGTTGGAGAAGACGTGTACACGCTGCTGCGACAGGTAGTTTTCCATAAAGGCCTCTTGACCACCGCAGTCCCAGAGGTTGAGGGTGAGGTTTCCGAGGAACTTGACGTGCGAAAGATCAATATCAATAGTCGCGCCTCTGTAATTTGTTAGTCCCAAGTTTACCGGCGTGAAGAGAGAACGTAGGCTCACAATCTCCGCGTGTCGCGGGCAATGTAGTTACTAAAGATGATGCTTCTCATACTCGACTTTCCGGAGCCAGATTTTCCCATGAGCAGCACCTTTTTCTTCTTGGGCTTCTTAACCTCACCAAGAAGTTCAGGAGCAGGCTGGGCCTCTGAGAGGGAGTTGTCGATGTAGGACGCCATGATGCGGGTGGTGCTGGTGTTGTTGTGACTGCGCAGGTGGGAAGAATGGTGGTGGAGGGATTCAAGTTTGGAGGGGAGCTCGGGAAAGAAGGGTAGCTCGTGGCGCTTAATTGTTTAGGGGTTAGTGGCCCGCCCCCGGAATCGGAGGATGAACCGCTGAGTCTTGGCTAGGATTCTGTATCTTTGTTACGTTAAATAAGGGTCTATGAGGTTAGTAAAGTGATTGATACTTTTCAGAACACATAACGTGAATATACCAGCATGTGATCATCTTCTCCATGACAAACAACGGCGCCGTTATTTATCTTACTATCCTAACTTATAATCACTCATGGTTATCATAGCTGTATAGGACTTACTTCGAACCTGAACTCACAAGGTAGAGGTTGGATATGGGTCACACAATACAGAGTCAATCCCATTTATAAGTTCAAGAAATAACTTCTTACCCTGTTAGATACCCTAAAATTATCACAAGCGAAAATACATAAGCGGGACTTAACGGTGCAACTATTTATACAGGCGGTTCATACAGATATCACTCTTTATAGATAATTTTAAGACTATTAGCTTACTACAAATTCCATTACCGCTTTTTCTCCATATCTAGGTCTCTATAGCTCTACGCCCGGAGCAGCCGCCAACGTACCACGCAATCTTCAAACGCTGCTTTCAAGGACACGGCCCAATGCACATAAGTTACCTATGAGTTAATAGTCACTTACGCGTGCGATTTAGGTTACCTGACCTTGACTTCGTATCCAACTGTTAGCAGAAATGCTTAATACTTTGTCAACGAATACGTTTTGCCGGGACCTCGAAAGGATGAATATAAGAGGGTGCCAGAAAACACCATGCCACTAGGACCATGAGGTTCTTCAGTCTACTATTCGTAGAGCTTCGAGTTCAATTCGTGTAGTAAAATGTATTGCTGGGTTAAAGGGAGATATATTTGATTTTGTTTTATATGCACGAGATGGCTTCAGAAAAACTAATGGCTGTATTGGCCGATGCAGAAAGTTAAGTATCGTGTGCGAAATTTGGTGATCAACTTGTGCTATTTCAATTATCTTTCATCATGAGAATTCATCCAATGCCTCTGGGGAAAAAAGCAATTGAGATACCAGTTCGTGTCCTCAAGAACAGTCGAGGCTTTCCATCGATTCATCGAGATCTGTCGATTAACGAGGCCTAGGGTAATAACCTTTCTATTAAAGCTTGGTCAAATTTGTCAACCAATCCCAGATTCTCTATCGACCAAGAATGGCAAACCAAGCTGTCTTCTGCTTGCGCTAGGGCCGTAGGAGCATAGCTCAGTTTCTTACCCATTCCACCATAATACCAATGTCGCACATGTATCAAATCCCCTATAAACTTGCTGCCAGAGTTTCGCTCAAAGGGTATTCTTTCTAAATAGCCGCCTTTCCTGATGCCATTATTCAACCCCGTTTGCCCCAAAATGATCGCTCAAACGCCTGTAAATAATCCAGAAAGCCTACCGACCTAACCAAATCGAACGCCGCAAACACCGATACCTTCTCGAGGAACTGGGCTCACATCTCGTCGTCCTTATCGTTGATCTCACTAACTGCTCCAGTGAGAATTGCCCATACGTTAGCTGCCGAGGTTTTTGAGTCGACAATGTCACTGGGAGAAGTTAGTGTGGAACATGGTAGAAAAGCCGTTGACTTACATTTTGTGGCGCTTACTGCTGTCAAATACAGCCTCATCGTCGAGATACTTCAGTCGAGCAAGGCCGTCGGGATTATTGCCAAATCTCACGAACTGGAATGTGAAGTCTGTGTCTCTGACCCCTTTCTCATCCATCTGCCGAATGACCTGTGATATGCTCTTCTCAACACCGCTATCTTGGATGGGGCCACCCTCCCAAACCCCATCTGTCAAGACTAAGACACTGGTCGGATGTTTGGGGTTTACTATTTTGTCATCTGCAAATATCTTGTTGAGCAAGTATTTCATATTGCAGTATTTTTCCGCATCGCTTTTATTGAACCATTGGCGAACAGGGGCCATCAGCTTGTCAGTTGAAGGTCGAGGAAAAGTCCTTGTATGTTTCTTGGTTGGGTTGGATAAGAAGCGAACATCCACACCCAGGGAGTCGATGTCCTTGACGAGCCACACCAGAACCTCGACGACCTTGAGGACCTCGCGAAACATGATTCGCATTGACTCGGAGTCGTCTATCAGGATGATGAAATGTCGAGGTGTCATACGCCGACGGAAATTGAGATACCCATCTAGAGTCTCTCTTCTACCGTTGTTCTGACGATGGCGAAAAGCATCATCCACAGTCGTAGTCCCGTACATACTCGTAGTCTTGGTAGGCGTGTGTAATGGGCTGAGGAAACCCGAAGCGGGTCTTTCCAATGGCGTTACTTGTGCTGATACAAGAGAATGAAAGCCATTCTGGCCAATTGTCGGTGTGGCCGAATATCTGTGAGGTATAGCCGAGTGTCCGCCGTTACCATCTTGAAGGATACTTGAATTTTGCTGACTGTAGCGATTCTCTTTAAAGTGCGCCCCAGTGCCCTGATGTTGTGAAGCACTGCTGTGATAAGGATTTTGAGGCGCCCGATATTTAGAAGTCGGCCTCTCAGCGGCCGGATGTGACTGATGGTTCTGACCCCAATTATGAAGGGCGAGGTCCGCTTGTATTGCAGGTGTACGCGGAGTCCGTTTCGGCACCAGATTCCTGTATTCTTTGATATTGACTGGAAGATAAGTGGAAGAACTTGGACCTGAAGCTGGCAAGTTACCGTATAGGGCGGGATCCTCAACAAGTTTGTCGCAATATGTGGTATCTGTTGCGAACTGATCCGTAATTGGACTTTGTATGATGCCAGCCGATAACTGGTTGTACAACCGATCAAACTGGTTCCAGAGAACCATTGGCTCGTTCCGGTCCTCGATTGACACGAGCATCCCAAGCTCTGCCAGGTTGCATATGCCTTTCGACAAGGATGATATGCCCTGCAAGTTTTCCAGTGCGGTTCTGTGAGCATTATAGACGCAGTTCAGTAACATAGTGCAGTTGTGAAAACCTTGTTCGAAACCACTGCCAACCATGGTCGGCTGAACTTTCTTGATCTCAGTAGTACGGTCGATGACAGCTCTCTCAAGCGCAGCCATCCCGCCGGAGACCCAGATGATGGACTCGCTGACGACACATCCGAGAGACCATATATCAGAGGCGACGTGGACTTGTTTCAAGTCTCTCTCTTCCTCCTCATAAATTCGAGAGGCTTCGGGAGCACCTGTTAGCACGATGGTTAGCAACTGGACTTATAGCATTGGCAATTTGGGGTAGGCTACAGTAAGTCCTGTTTCCGTCATTGTCCTGATTCGTAAAGGATTCATCGCCGATGTGATGAATTGGTATGGCAGTGTCGAAATCAGCAAGTTTCATCTTGAAACCAGGAGAAAACATTCCGTCCTCGCCAGGAAAGACTAGAATATTAGCGGGATTGATGTCTCGATGGGCACTGCGGATGTTAGCTTTGGGCTTCGATATGATGAGACAACAAGCAACTTACAAGCCTGTTCTTTGGTCATGAGGTCCTCCACCAAGGTTCTGTATCTTGTTGATAGCCTTTGTAAGGCCCATCAGGCCTCTCCAGAAGTGCATTCGTTGCTCAGGTGTAGTCGGCCGAACGTCTTGATTGAACAAATGCAGTAGACTGCCACCACTTGCATACTCCAGTATGATGAAGCATCGATTGCTTTGTTCGAACGAGCCAAGATACTGTACGATGTGTTCGCAGGAGTCGATCGAGACGAATGCGTTGAACTCTCGAGTCCATGATCTTCGGAAAACTTCTTTACGGTATTCTTTGAAAACGACGACGCCCTATACGAAGTAAGTAAAGGAACTCGAAGCAATTGTATTGAACCATACTGTCGGACTCCATGATGTCTCGTAGCAACCATCATGCAGAGTGATTACTCGAATCAGTGACTTGGAGTTTCGTGCTTTGCTTCCTATCATCTTCTCGGACCTGATCGGTAGTATTTGCCGCGTATCAATATTTCTCTGATCCATTGGTGAGCTATTCGAGAAGACGACAGGACAGAATCTCCACTGGCTGTCGCAAAACTCGCACATCATGCCAATCTGCGTGGGATCATCTCCGAAACAGGCGGGGTCGAGGATGGGCAACTGTGTATCTTGGAAACCATGGCGTATAAAGAGAGGTATTAAACATGTTCGTCGAATGTAGACGAGGATTGAGAATATGGTGATGTAACCCGTGAGAATAGTGGAAGGTCGTGCCTGAATAGAACGATCGAGTGCACGGGGAATACGATTCTCGCCGCGTTGTCTCCACCAGGCTTCGGTCTCGGCAGGACTGATGAAAGGTGCCTTCCTGTCGAGGCCATCCAACCCCATCTGTGAGTTCCGAGTCACAAATTCAATAAAATCTTCATGGCGTTCATCGTGTGCAGGAAGGCCTTGTGAGACATAAGCGCTTAAGGAAGCCATGCCAGCCTAGATGCAGAGGAGTCTAGTACTCAGCCAACGGCGAAGTAGCGAGCAATATTGACGTGGTGTAACAAGCACAGTAGATATGAAGTAATAAAGATGAAGAGGGAAGCACATTGTGTTTCAGGTGGTATATGGCCGTATCTTATAGACGTAGCTCGACCGGGCTGATAGCCTAATACTGGGGAAAGATGAAGCTACTTCAAGTGGTTCGCGTTCAGTACAGCCTCATCCAAAGTGTTCGCCTAACCTGCACATCCCCCTACTAAGGCTGTTTTCAAGGCAGACGAGAGTTCGTTTGAACCGTCAAAAAAGTCTGCCCTGCTGTACGACTAAAGCGGCTACCGTGTAGTGTGAGGCTCTCATTGACCCCACAGATACAAATGTTAACCCGAGGCGTTCTCATCCCCATCAACTCTGATATTCGCTACGAAAGTCGCAGCAAAGAGAGTGAAGCTCACTCAGCCGCGTTACAAAGGAAAAGATTGCCGAAACTGGTAGGCCGACCCTTTGGGCAAGCAATGTGACATGACCTGCATGTACAGCCTCGACATTAGATATCACCCCGCACACACACTATTTACTTACTGGAGTAATCACTGAGACATCTAGGCAGTAACTGCCAGTGAGATATGGTCTGTTATGTGGATCTATGTCTACAACAAAAGTTAGTTAAATTACAAAGAAAAGTACATTGAGAAACCAGAGAAGCTTGCGCTGTTATTCCACATCTAACCCCCTTTCCTATCAATGATGAAATGTCTCAAGCCCCTATCTTAGGCTGCCGTCTCAGCATGTACATAACAAATACCCAGATAAGAATTATGACAAAAGTGATAGTGGCAGAAATGCCAATGAAGAGACCGAATATCTTTCCGTTGAGCTTCCACGGCTCGCCGGGATTCAATGGAGGCCACTCAAGTATACCACTCTGGAAAAAGGACTGGAGATACTGTTAGTGCTAGCAGAATAGGGGGAGACGAGAGTTACTGACTGCAACAAATGTTCCGGGAAGGAAGATCATAGTGACGAAGGTGATGATGTGCATTGATGTTGTTTCTTGTTTGGTTCTGTCGGCAATATCCTCCATCTTTCGCGCGGATAGCTGAGCGCTCTCGGCATAGATCTTGTTGATCTGGAAACTCTTGTACTGAAGAATCCCATTATACTAAAGCTATTAGTTGTCGAAGCGCACGAATTGCGATTGACCTTACCATGTCTTTGCTCTCCTTGACGAGTAGTAGCAGCGAAGTCAGCTGTTCATGTCGAGCTGTAATACTGGCTTCAACGTTTCTGGAACGACGACAGAACTGAAGAACTGCATTTTTACAATGTACTTGAATACATTCCATCTCAGGAATTCGATACTGGTTCATCAAGCTCTGATAGTGTTCTCGGATTTGCATAATGACCTGTTTGTTGAGCTTGAGAACTAGAAGAGCCTCTTGGATTTTCTCGAGAGCAGCCTGGAGCATTTGAAGCTCGTCAAATGAGAATATCTTGAGTGCCTCAAGATTCTCAATATCGTCCTCAAACCGAAGAGAACTGTTCTGGGTCTGCCTTGTGTGATTAAAAGATACCGCTCTCGCTAAGCTCCGTAGTTGAATGCCAGATTCCAAAGTTGGCGTACGAGATAGCGAATCAGTCGGAAGATCTTGAAACCCGGTTACTAACCTTTTTATCTTTTCAAAATCGGGCTTATCCGTAATAGCGACTGTTCGAGCCTTGTCAGCTTTCCTGCTGACCTCATCAACAATTTCATTAATGTAGTATCGCCAATCGTCGTCGCACCAGTCAAGTATCAGGGTCAGCATATCAACAGAAGCCGAAAACATCTCGGGGACAGTTCGTAGGTTAGTTGAGTGTAGGAATTCGCTCTCGTTTAAGGCATCTTTGAATTGCTCCTCGTTCACGGAGTTTCCTTTGCAGGTCAACCAGAATGCTTGTCCGCTAATAACATCAAAGGAGTGGTAAACGGCGAGTTGGCGAATTGACCAGGATGGAGAGGGTTTTGTTGTAACTGAGCTGGAACTCTCCACTGAACGGAGAACAAATGAATATCTGATTTCGCGCCCTGAGCGTCCGAGTTGTTCGATAGGAAGGGTATGCTCATTTCTGGAAAGTAGTGTATTATTGTCGGTGAAGAGAGGAAGATTGCACCATTCATATGGCGAGTGCGAGATTCGGAAGGAATAGAGGCATGCCAAGAACGGAGGTGGAATCTGTTGGAATGCGCAAAGATGTTTGAACATGGCGACAGGACATTTGAGGCGGCTCTTTGAAGACTGGGATTGGATTGAACTAGTCGCGTTAGTGCTGAGAATACCTCATTCGTGGAATTAAGTACTCACATATATCTTATCTTCGGGTCTCTTTTCTTCTGCTGTAAGTGATTGACAAGGTCCTCCTGAGTCTTGACGTCCCTACACAGCGACTTGCAACTGCACTGAGCGGCGCAAGCGCATGTTTCAATGAACCTGAGCGAAGCATTCCCAGTCTTCGAACTGAATATCCGAAATGCCTCTCTGTCCCAAGTGTTGGCTTCGGCTTGTCGTGCCTTTGCACTAATACGTCCGCGAAAGTTGAAAGGATAGTTCTGTGCCGACGCACATAAGCTATTAAGATCATCTCCTGTTACGGTTGGGTTTGCTGTAGATGCGGAGATAGAATGATGGGACATGATTTGATCATAGATAAACGAGGGAGACGCTTGGAAACTAGGGATCCGATAACCGGCTTTGCCGATGCGAGCTCATTATAACCTCCCAGGGAAGTGTTTTCGATTTCCAATAGAGTGCATAGCCGATAGGCTTTATTCGGTTGGGTGTTATGGTTAGGCTTAAGATGGGCGGAATGTCAAGATGGGGGGAAAACAGTAGGAAAGACAGAAACGGCCAAAAGTGGAAGAAAAGATGGAGATGCAGTGGGTGTTGCAGATCAAGAATGAACCGACGGAGAGGCTGTGTCGTGTCTCAAGGCGGTAGGTCATACGCAATCATAGCCTGAATTTGAGTTAACGAAAAGAAGTATTTGCGCCAGAAAGTGTTTGTACACGCAATATGAGTAGTTAAGTATTAAGACCCGACATAAATCGTATATAGCTAGCCCTAGTCACGTAACTCGTCGATTTCTTCTTCCTCCTCCTCCCTCGCTGTTAGCTGTTGTATCATTTGATGAAATCATATCACAAGGTGCAAAAAGTAGAAAAACAACAGCACTCACCTCCGTCAGACGTCGTGTCAAATAGAAGACAAACTCATTTCCCGAGATCTAGAGCCCATGTGTGAGCCTCAAACTCAAAGACCATAAACAAAGCATCGCCAACTTAGGCAGACAGAAGACGGATGTACCTCGACCTTAATATACTGGTCATTGAATCTGTTGCGAAGATATGTCTGCACACGGTCGCGCCTCAGCCTGTAGGCCAAGATGGAATGGTGCTCCATGACGAAAGCGGTTAGGTCTTGGAGAGATCGAATGTCTTGCGTCTCTAGGTAGTCAAGGCAGATATGATATCCTGTATTATTCGACCTGGGCGTGTTTTTCTGCCTCGAGGGGAGAAAAGTCTGCCTTTTGGTGTTGGTTTTGGAGATGGCATTGGGCGTAATCCTTAGTCGGGCGGGATGCTAGATATTAGCTTCTCCAAGCATCCTGCGGCTCAAAACAAGGCGGGGATACATGCGTGACACCCGTATTGAGGTCTGATGCGCATCGTCGCGATTGGCAGAGGAACCATGAACAGCGCAACAGGCTGGGATTTAGATGCTCATCAGGCTCTCGGGGTATCGCCGCTCTGACGCCATGATTCAGCTTGAAAGACGCTAAGGGGACGAAAGGTGGTTTGGTGTTTTGGATCTCGTTGGCTGGCTTTGCAGATACTGCTGAAATGACTTATTTGATAGGTCATGCGAGTGATTATAGAGCCAACATGCAGCAAAGTGTAACCCCAAATGAGTACAATGCATCTAAGCATTTACAGCAAGTGGTTATTTAAGGCTGCGCAGCAATATAACATAACATAAGGTGGACAGAGGTTCGTCATGGTTCTCCTTTCAGAATGGTGTTTCTTTGAACAATGCTCAGTATTTGACGGAGTTTGTCAAGTACTGTTGTATAACCAAGTGTGTCAACGGAGCCTTAACACTGGACTTGGACGAGCAAATATGCGGTACCTCTTCTAAATAGCCATGAGAAACCGGGACAAACACAAACGATCAGCAGGAGGATTAATACTTAGGCTATTGGGAGAAGTTCCATTGTTCGTGTTGGTGGTTTTGCGTGAAAAGTTTGGCTAGCAGATACATAAGCGAGGTAGATAATGGAGGGAAGTCAGGCTCTGGCGCACCCGGACATATGAAATACGAGGCTGAGGATCTCGCTAGCATGATGAATGAAGAATTCCCCATACTCCTCTCCTCACATTTGTGCTAAATAACGCACGACCTTAAGCTTATGATGGAAGAATTAAATAATTAAAGCGGGAATAGGAAGGGAATGAAGAGATGATAACCGTTGCATACCACATTTGGGAAATAACGTTAACCTCAATAAGCTATTATATCCGAAGACCTGTGGAAGGCTACGTCCTTTTCCCGTTGAAAACCGTTGACTGCGACGCATCAATTATCAATGTCAGCGTCTCAATCTGTTTGAGAATGCTTTGGTCAGCTTCTTGGAACAGATTAATTTCACACAATAAGACTGAGAAGCATCTCATCGATTTGATGAAATCAACTCTTGAAAGGAAATCATGCCAAATGAAGAACGAAAAGGATCAAAACCTTGAGCTGACTGAGAATAAGGGTATCATTGCAAGCACATCTGATAAGTCCGCACATGGATTGAAGTCCGTGTATCGGCACTACCGGCGAAAGCTGGAAAGATTTGAGAAGGAAGAAACCGCGAGCAGGTATCTATAGTCAGTCTTACACAATGAAAGTGTCCGCGGCTTGCATGGGTGGTCCCACGGTAGGTACTTAATTAGCCGTTAAACACATGCCGAATGCGCCCTACAAGGCTGTTTAATAAACACAAGCTTCAAACAAGCGACAACCGTTGAGCTGAAGTGGAGACACAAAACATGGCTCTGTTCCTGAATTACGATTCGTCTGCATCATCTCCCAGGCACAAAACCCAATAATAAGAGCGGCAAATTCTGCTCAAATGCCGTGCGGGAACGGACACGGACTTGAGGAAAACATGGAGAATCTGAGCCACAGTCCGTTGCCAGTGACATTCCATGTCAATCCCTGCTAAGCCCAGGGACAGCGCCCAATCAAACACCAGCATGACCACATTAGAAGCAGCTCCCAGCCCCGAAACCAGAAGCCTAACACAATCTCACCAGCCCGAGTCCGACGCACTGAGCTTTAAACGTCCACAGCCACAATTCAGCTTCAAAGTCCGCTTGTCGACAACAACAAACTCATCTCTTGGCGATCGCTTTCGCCTACGGGCACGGGAAGAAAAGCCACGCAAGTGAAGGACGACTAACTACAGGGTCCGCCTTTTTGAGGTCATCTCACAGTGGCATGATGAAAAGGATAAGCTAATGACCCTGAGTCGTGGATCTAAATGAGAGCGATTTCCCCACCGTGGACTTGATAAGTTTAATTGATTCAAGCCAAGCCAAGCAAGTCGAATCGCATCTCATCAACACTAGCTCCAGAAGGAAAACAATACTTGCAATGGCTTCACGATCCGAGAGCATCCCTTTGCTGAAGACGTGCCAGACGTGTTTTCATGCCAAGATCCGATGTGAAAAATCTCAGGAATCGGGGAAATGCGACAGGTGTTTGCGCTTGAACAAGACATGCGTCTTTAACCCTTCGCGACGGCGCAAAGCTTTGAGGCCAGGGTAAGATGAGAATACTCACCTTGTTATAACCGACTGACTCAAAAATAGACCTTCTCGAACTCTTGAAGCTGCCAGCCCTACAAGATCGAGGTCACCTTCTTTCACATCTGCCAACGCCGGTCCAGCCAATCTCACAGACAGTTCACCAACCTTCACCACCACGCCCAGCAGCATTGACACGGATGCGCCCCAGAACCCATTTTCCCGGGGGCTATTGTCACTTGAGAAGGGACAAGATCTTCTCGATACCTTCAGGATACGAATGTCGCCTCATTTTCCTTTTGTTGTTGTTCCCGAAAATGTCCCCATCCAGGGGCTGGTTCAAGACAAGCCAGCGTTGTGTGTAGCCATACTCGCAGCAACTTCACATGAGGATCTCAGGCTTCAGCAAGAGCTAGGAAGACTTTTCAATGAGCTTGTGGTAGTTAGAATGATAAAAGGGCCTTTTGCGAGTCTCGACATGTTGCAAGGACTATTGGTGCATCTGGCGTGGTATGTAACCACTGTGGCCTCGCATTTTCACAGCTAACGATGTAGGGCGCATTATCATCACGGAACAATGAAGTATACTCAGCATTTATCACTTGCAGCTAGTATCATATCAGACATGAGACTCGATCGACCACGGGTAGCATCGCTATGGGCGTTGAACAGGGAGACCAAGCAAGGCGCTGGGGAAATGACACATGATGAGATGAGAGCTTTAGCCGGGACATATTATCTCTCTTCAAGGTACTCAACACTCAAAGTTTTCTTTGTTCCACAGCTCACCCGTCATAGTTCCGCAGTGCTGCTACAAAAGTCACATCATTTTAGATACTCACCTTTTATTCTCGAATGCTGCCATAAGCTCCTATCAGGGGGCACCTCTCCTTCCGACAGACATCTCCCATACATCATTTACCTTCAAAAGCTCACTGAAGAAGTTGACGATGCCGTCATTGAAGCCACAGGCGCGATGCGTGGATCAAGACAGGATCGACTCCCAGCCGAACTTCATAGGATCAGAGAACGATATACTTCGACAAAATCATCATTGCCATTTCCTCTCAGTGAGAGCCGTAAGCGCCCACTCTACTTATAGTATATGATCTCTGCTTACCTATATAGCCACAATCTTACTACAACTACATGTCCTTGATCTCCTCATCTGCCAACCTTCACCAGATGGCGTCTCATACGGCCCCAGTGGATTCCAGAGTTTACAACAAGGCACAGACCAAAATCGTCTACTAGACTGGCTATCGCAAAGCATGTCGGCCGCAAAATCCCTTATCAGCGTAATTCTCTTACTTCCCCAAGGCGAAGAAGACACAATGCCCAATATTGGCTGGATCATGTTATATTGCGCAGTTTCACTAGCCGTACGCCTCGATCTTGTAGCAGCGCAGCCCGAGAACGCACAAACTGCAGGCCATCTCCGCCGTATTCTCGACATGCCTCACACCCTTCGTCAAATCGTGTTACGGATGGAAGCCGCTTCCGGACAGGAAACAAGTGATGGCGAAATAGACCCATACTATGGTCTTGCACGAAGAGCACGCCGTATCGAAAGATGGCATCTCGAACGCTGCGCCCCTGTCGAGTCGCCCGATATTGGAAGTCTGTTCGCATCCACCGAAACATCCCCGTCAAATCCTTTCACGACGACAGATATGGGCCTTACACCGTCATCTTTTCAGGAGGCTAGTTTGGTGCCTAGTGTACATATAACGGGCGAAGCAGAGGACTCCTGGATGACGAATCTGCTGGCGGATATTGATGTCGATGCTGGAATGGAGACCTTGCTGTTCACTGGGCCGTTTGACTTTCTTGGTGATCGCCAGACATGAAAAGGGGTATCTGGAGGAATAGGAAGTATATATGCATCTTCGCAGACACGGACACGGTGAAGCGACGGAGTTGGTGGTGATACCGATAGATTTTTCATTCGTTGGATATTTACGACATGTGTGCACATCTGAATCAGACATGCCCGTATGCCGCCGGACTCATTAACAACCCAAACTCCGTCTATGCTTGTCTATGTTCATATACATCGTGACTATTTTTTGCCCTTCTTTCCCGCGGTCTTCTTCTGCTGTTCCTTGCCCTTCTTGATGGCCTCCAGCAGCTCTTCAACCTCAGCATCCTTCTCCTTCTTGGTCTCCTCCTTCGCCTTTTTCTCATCTGCAGCCTTTTGAGCGGCCCGCTTTTTGGCCTGGATCTTCTCGACCTTCTCAATTAGAGTATCGCTCTCCTCCCACAGCTTCTTGGCGACTTCATCGTCCTTGACCTCCTTTCGCGCAAAGTCCACTTCCATACATTCTTTGATGAGCTTTCCACCAGAACCTCGGGCGAATTCACTGTCCATAGCGGTATAGAGGATAGATTGGGCAGCCATGTGAGGCGACTTGAGAAGGAACCAGGGTATGATGTAGCCAGTTAGATAGATGGCAAGTCCCCAGAGACTGCCCCGTGTCAACCACCGACGGGTGCTCGGAGTTCGGGCGAGACCAGGATCTACAAAGATTACTCGTGTGTTGTTGGGTGCCTTGTCGGGTCGCTTGTAGGAATCAAGATGCTTCTGGAAAGCTTGACCAAAGACGTTCATGGCAAGTTTACTGCGAGCATATGCGGTGCTGGGCGTCCAGTTGGCCTTCGACACAGGGTCCTTCAGCGATGGAGATGCGATGTAGGATGAGCAAGTAGGGATGATGACCCGAACATCTCGGTCGATGGGCTGCGCTCGAAGGGCAGGGCTTAGAATGCCAAGCAAGTGAAAGTTGGCTAAGAAATTCACCATCCATGTCTCCTCAATGCCTTCATCTGTCTCCCTTCTCTTTCCACCAGGGGGCGTCAAGACTCCAGCGCACAGAATGATCATGTCCAATCGTCGGGGCGGCGCATTGTCAATCCACTTCGTCGCAAACGTTCGGATACTGTAGAAGCTGGACAAGTCGACTTGTTCGGTATAGATCATATGATTGTTCGTTTTCTGTCGAAGATCCTCGATGTACTCGACGAGAAACGGATCCGTCGGATGTACCTGCGTGAGCAGAACCAGCTGCGCACCTTGCTTGGCGAGTCCGACAGCTGCCTGAGCACCTATCCCGGACGTTCCGCCCGTCATCATAACGACCTTTCCATGGAGGGGGCGCTGGGTGGGATTCGTGCGACCGGATGTCCAGATCTTGAGGAGGAAGAGGAATGTGAGGACGAGGATGGTGTAGATTACCGTGCGGCCATGTTGGCGGACGGGTTCGGGAATGCCATTCTCGAGAACGCCAAGAAAAAGAACGAGAGGCATGGCGATAGATTGATGGCTGTGTTTGTATCAGCGCATGCCATGAATCAATAGCGCTGTGTTAGATAGAGTTTTGATGTCGTGGCCCTCAATTAAGGAGTTAAGCTGCACGTGACGTCAACTTGACTTGTACTTCAATCTCAACGTCAGTTACAAACAAATCAACAAATAAAATATTAAATTGACTACTATTTAATCCTTCGCTACTAGTTACTGCGACTAATCTCGAAATCTGTCATCTTTCTTCTTTTTCATCCAAATTTCACCAACTGGATCACCATGATCAGCTACACACTCCCAATCACCGATACCGTGCATCGCAGAGGCCTTTCTAACACCCCGACCACCACCTCCGATAATTAGATTTCCTGGACGATATTGATCGTCCATTTTCATCCGACGGATGACGCTTCCGTGAACCCGGACAGTATCGGGCACATCTCGAACTTCACCACCTGGGAGGGGCCACCGGATGGGTTTCCATGATCCGTCCGTCTGAAGATCCATCCTGCGGAAAGGCAGGTATTCCATGATCTTCCAAGCTGTGACGGCAACAGCACCAAGACCTTGTCCGTATTCTAAGGAGTCATGAATTTTCGCAGTGCATGCGCCATGCATAATCCCGTGGAACTCTTCTTTGGGATCTCTTGTCTTTTCGTCCATTGGCATGTCTGGTGAATGGGCTGCCCCTCCACTACTACTTGATACTCGGAGATCGGGAATAGGAGGCCTTCCTGTTGCATCTTGCCAGTCATGGGCAACGCAGCATCCCATTTCTGCAACTTTCTCCTCATCAAACGGGAGACCAGCTTTCTGCGCCTCTCTCACGATCCACGCAAGTGGGATGTGACTGGTGCTTTTACTCCCTTCATGGATCTCCCAACCGCCACCAACATCGGCATGGCCTCCAGAAAACCACACCTCGTCAATATCTTGGGCCGTGTCATCATCGATGTTGTTGAGTTCGGAAAGTTCAATGCCAGAGACATTGGACCTGGTTTCCGCATCGCCCCCATGGCTCGTTCTCAGGCATGACCTGGAGCGAGGGCGATAAGGTGCGAATGCATTTCCCTTCTTCTTTCCGCCTCTTTTATCGTTGGGAGAAAGGTTGTTGCTCTTTCTTCCTCGCGCCTCGTGTCCGTGAAGTCCCTCGCGTATGTCATCGCGTATGTCGTCAACAGCGTTGTGAAAATGATGTTTATCCTCCTTCTGTTTAGGCCGATCTTGATACATAAGATCCTGGCGAAACTTGGCTCGTCTTTCATCAATACTGACGGCGTGACGAATCACCCTGGCACTGCTTCGTGCAGTATACGGAAACTTGCTGCGCTGCATCCAGGCTGTCTCAAACTTGGGTACCGAATTGACGGTATCGAATAGCCCAAGAAACCGAATGCGACCAACAGGGCGAGAGAATGTCTCTCGGAAACCTTTCATGAACTGGAACATCTCGTCTCTCTTCTTCTTCGCTGCCTCAGTCTCTTTGTTTGGCGGTTTGTCACAATCTTCCTCGTCTTCTGGGATTTGTTCACGACCTTGCCATTGGGCGAACGCCTTCCAAGCAAATTTGACCATCTCTTCATTACCGTGCGATAAGAGTCCGATATAGTCGAGCATTTCAGCTAGAAAGCGTGCGATATATGCTCCTCGGCTGAAACCAAACATATAAATCTCATCGCCAGGGTTATAGAATCGCATGAGGAACCGGTAGCCTCCTACGACATGCTGATCGAATGAGGAGCCAACTGCCGAGTCTTTGGCTTTCTGGTACCAAGAGCGGAACCGAGCTCGAACACCGCTATGAGTGAGCGATCCAGAGATGACATAGGTGCCAATACCAGCTGAATTGTGTTAGTCAAGAAGAGGGACTCGAGACAAGACTTACGTTGGTAGTAATGATACTGGTCACTTGCTTGGCGATCCAGCATTCGAAAGATCTTGAGAATGTTGCTGTCGCTGTCGTCTCCATGGAATTTGTTTCCAGTTCCATCGAAACAGAGGACAAGTTTCCGAGGCCTGCGATCAGGGTCTGCGATTACAGGACCCATTGCGGGGGTTGGTGGCCTGCTCTGGAAATCCCGAGATGATGGGGGATGGTCTTTAACAGACCCGTTCAGAGAATTGGGCATAAGGTGACTGTAATCCATTGTTGCACAACTCTAGCTCTTGAGGTGACACTCGGTCGAAGAGTTGGGGCATCACAGGACACAATCGGGTCGACATGGCAGTTGGGGGACAGCCTTCTTATTATATGACTTAGGCTTGGCTGTCTCAATTCTCACCGAGCTACCATCAGATACCAGATCCAGGTCGAATTGACCAGCCGTGATACACCCTCATGATGGTTATTTCATTCCGTACCCCCTCAAAGACAGTATACCATGCTGCAAGAGGAGATGCGGCAGACCCAAGCTAGTAAGACTGTCTTAGATGGCGGCGCCAGTGAACAGGTTGCGGGTGTTTTCAGGCTGAGAATTCCATGATCTACGGCGATCTCTACCATCCCTATACCCACCAGAGGAGCCGCCTGTTTCTAACTGGCGTACAGTCTCAGCCCCAAGACATTGAGGAGTTCAGCAAGACATTATCGTCGAACCAAAACAGAGCTTTGCCGTGCCAACTCCACTGAGTAATCCTTGCTTCGGGGGCATTATTCACCAACCACAACATGCTGATCATCATCGAGTGCCGATAGCTGTGAATTGCGTTTTCCGCTATTGCACGCTTATTGCCTGCGTCAAGCTGAGAACCCTTTTTAGGAAATTATCGAGGCGATCGATCTAGCTGTGGCTACCCACGATAGTCTGTGTTGTCGATCAGCATCCCTCACGTCTTGGACCCGGTTCCCTTGTGAAAGTCTGAGCGTGTACCAATTGGGGGTTCGATCTGCAGCCCATGGCGGAAGCTATCAGCCGCTATTGAGGGCCGTCCCTAGAGACGGGAAAGGTACCTCTAAGTCGCCCAAAGTATCGACGCTTCATCGATGACAATTGGACGGTAAGACTAAAATAAGCCATCGACGTTGGTGGCAGACAAGAACGCGCAAGATTTATGTCTATTGAGTGTTTACCACACCACTACATATCAATTGAACGTACTCCGTATTGCTTTCGGGCTCTTCAATTTACTCTGCAATAAACTGACAGACTGACGTACCCATTCATAGCTTGCTGTTCTTCCACACAGCACTTCTCTTCTCGACAAAACTCAAAACACCTTCCTTCATGTTCTCACCGCCTTCAATACTCTGATAAACTCCCTGGTCAATTCGGTTCGTGCTGTCCTTTGGATTCTCAGCTTCCCAGCCACCCAACAGCCCCTCGCGCGAGACAATGATCGAGTCGGGCGAATTGTTAGACATTTCAATCGCCCATCGCAAGGCCTCTTGAACAACGTCGTCCAACTTGACCACCTTGTTCACAATGCCCCAGTCGAGGAATTGCTGTGCAGTATACATACGTCCCAAAAGTGCGACCTCGGATGCGCGTTGACGTCCCACAATGCGAATGAGACGTGGCAGAGCGCCTGCGATAGCGACAACACCACGCTTGACTTCTGGAAGACCGAATTTGGCTGTCTCACTCGCAATGACCATATCCAGGTTGAGTATCATCTCCATTCCACCACCAAGACAAAGCCCATTGACTGCTGCGATGATGGGTTTCTTTCCATGTCTGTTGCTCAATCCTCCAAATCCGTTCTCTGCCCATTTATCCACCTTGTTTGTGCTGCTTTCCGCATTTTTAACATTCCACTCTTTCAAATCCGCACCGGCGCAGAACGCTCGTCCGGTACCTGTGATAATAGCGCATCGTAGTGTGGGTTCATTGTCGTACCATCTCCAGAGACGATCGAGCTCAAAGCTCATCTGTCGCTGCAGCGCATTGAGTTGGTCTGGCCGATTGAGAGTAACCAAGAGGATATGAGGATGGGGATACGAGAGGACAGTATTGGGAACATCTGGGGGCGTGAGTGATTTTGACATGATGACTTTGTTGTGAATATTAATTTGCTATGATGATTCAAGGACATGAAGCTCTTGTATTAATAGCGAGCTCCAACTCTACGGTAAGCTCGTGTGGGGAACCTCGGCACCTCGGAAGCTCATCTCAACGTGGAAATACCCCAGACGATCCATAATCCACCCCTCACAGTGAACCACAAACAATGAACAAGGATTAAAGCATGAATTATTTATTCCCACAGCTCTCAAACGCCTCTCACCTCTTGTATTGCAATGGTATTAAGTTCCCAGTTTAGTTAATGGTACAGTCTTTTCAGCCACTTACTCTCACTTCCATCACGCCGGTAATCCTCGCTTCTCGCTCTCGGTGAAGAAGATGACCATACGCCAGAGCTTCTTGACAAGATCCTCTGCTTCGTCGTCGAGTGCCTGTAGGATGTTAGCAATAATCACATTAGTTATGAGAGGGGAAACATACTCCTTCTAGTTCTTCCACCAGAGCGGCTGCTGTGCCGTGAGCGCGAAGATGCTCCTCCACTGCCTCGACAAGCATTTCCTCTTGGACACCAAGATATTCGACAATCTTCTTCTCGACGAATGGTCGCAGCTTGTCCTTCACGACAGCATCATCCATGTAATCCCACTTGACGGTCCATCCCCAAAGGCCATCCTTGTCCGAGGGGATCTCCTGCGCGAGGGATCGTACAGCCTGTGAGATCTCCTCGTCCGTCATGTGCGCTGTAGCAGACGAAGGATCGAATTGAATAGGGACCAATTGACGCTTAGTAGAAGTATCGGCCTCTTCGTCGTCCAAAAGACCCTCCACCTCTGCGATGGTGCGCCGTTGGGGAGCTGCCCTGGATGCCTGAGCCTTCTGAGCTGCGGCTCCGAGGGACAGCTTGAACGGCTGTGGTGCAGCGACGGGTGTTTCTCGCTCCTCCATCTCTTCGGCTTGCTTATCAAGGAACGAGTCGGCCATACCGCGTGCACGTTCCATCTGAGCCTTCTCGCGACGCTGTTCATCATGCTCAGCTCTCCTATCGGCTTCGTCTCGTGACTCCTCGTCTGCTCGGTCCACTGCTCTCTTGCGAGCCCAGTTGCTGTGATCGCGATAGTAAGGGTGCGTCTTGCGACTTGCTTCTTTCTCATCATCCCATGCCTTTTCTCTCTCGAGCTGCTCCTCCTTTCTTCGTTCGAATGACTCTGCGTCCTGGCGTTCTCGCTCGCGCTCTCGGTCTATCGCTGCCTGTCTTGATCTCTCTCGGTTGCTCCACTTGCGCTCGGCCTCGAGATATGCCTTGTCGTCGTCTTCATCCTTCTTGGACTTGTATCGTCGGTAAAGCTCTCCATCGCTAGCATCTGTGTCGTCGTCTTCCTGGTGAATGGAAAGATCTGTGTTAGAGATACCTCCGTTCACAAAGGCGACACGGTTCTGTCCATTTTGGCCCTTAGGTCCTGATGGCGCATTCGCGATACTGCCTCTTGGGCCTAGAGGAATGTTGTTTGTGGCTGGCGGTGAATCAAGTCGCGATGGCCGAGATGGTCCGTTTCGTCGTCGTTCCATCTCCTCCATCTCTTCCTCCTTTCGTAGTCGCTCAAGATCCCGTTGAGTACTGCGCTCTCGGAAAGCTGCAATCTCCTGTGCAACGACTTCTCGCATTTCAGCGGGGATATCTGCAAGTTCGTCGTCTTGTGCCAGAGGAATATTCACCACCTCGACATTCTCCCCAGACTCGGTATTGCCCATAGTAACATCCTGAGCTGCTGTATTGGTCGTGGGGTAGAACAAATCGTAAATAGCATCCTTTAACGACGCTCTAGCTGCTTCGACCTTGTCCGTTCCGATAGAGCCATCTTGACTCTCCTCGTAAGATTCGATGTATTTGAGTGAGCTCTCATCGACCGTGACTTGAAGCTTTGTCTTTTCAATTCCCTCGAATGCGTCGTCCTTGGGTCTATCGGCGGAAACCTGTTGTCGCCTGACGGGGACCTCGATCTGCTGTTCGTGGAGTAGCTTCACCGCTGTGGAAAGCGACCAGGGATCCTCAAATAGAGCAAAGCCAAACTTGGTGCCCTTGTGGTCATCTGTTACACTGGTTGCTGAATCCCACTTGCGCAGTTTTCCAACAGCTCCCAACAATCGTTGGACGCCATCGTCACCGCCGACACCGTCGGGAATCTGATGTATAAAGATCGTCCGCAGCTTCTCTTCGTTCGTAGGGGGAACAAGCACTTGGGGCACTTCCCTTGCACCTCGGTCTCGGTCCATTCCTCGGTCCATTCCCAGCCCAGGTCGTCCACCGCTGGAACCAGGCATATCGCGACCGCTCGCTGCGGGAGTACCAGGCTTGCCCTGAGACGTACCGAGTCGGATCACGGGGGCGTTGAAGTTGATGTTCGGCATGTTTGCAGGCGCTTGGAAGTTGGGTGGAAGGCCGCTTGGACGATTAGCTTGTTGGGCGCTAGACTGCTGGACACCTGGAGGTGCCATTCCCGGAGCAGAAGACATGCCTGGAGGAGGTCCTGTAAACACGTTAGATGGGTAATGAGGGTATTGTGATGTGAGCGCACCTAGACCAGGTGGAGGAGCCATTCCTGGAGGGGCATTGTTGGATCCGGGGTAACCTCCATAGGCAGGAGGCGCACCGTAGGGATTGTCTGCAATTGTTAGCTCAGCTCATGTTGATCCAAGGGAAACATACTGCCATAAGGATTATATGCCATATTGGCGCGCCGCGTTGAGCGCTGTAAGTTCTGTCTGGTTAGGGTCGCGTAGAGCTTTCGATTATGACTCTGTCAAGTTCCAAATTGTCAATGATATCGGTATTATGTTTCGCGCAAAACTTCTTCATGCGGCGCAAACGTGTTGAGGCATCCAGGCACGAGGCTGAAGATGTTTCAAGGTGGGGCCGACAGCTGATCCACATTTTCCCGCCTTATCGCCCCTACATTTTTCCGACATATCGCGACTTTTCTGCTTCATCGGATGCCTTGTTTAACAGCTAGATCGACGACAGCCAATTGGCGATTACGTTGGAGATTGTTCGCAAGATGTGAGCTCAATTGTACATGTGTATACATTTCATATGCTGATGTTTCCCAGGGCTGCTTCGTTCCGAACTGGCAGCGCAATGCTGTTCAGAGTAGCTACACCTTCAACATGCCTCGCAAAGAGGTCATTTACGACATCTCTCGCCTTCCGAGCCGGTCCCAAGATTGGTACAGATGAGGAGGCACCTCCAGCCGTTGCTCCTAAAGCTCGCTCGAGCCCATATGTTGTTGACCCTGCTCAACAATCTCGACCTAGCCCTCTTGCCGATGCTACTCCCGCCGATACCAATCCCGTTGACCCCAATCAACCACGATCCAACCCTCTTATCGGCAGTGTTCCTCCTCCCCCTCCTGCCGGCTCTTCCACCACCGAATCTAAGCCCAGTGGACACAACTACGATGCGACCAAGCCCTTCAGTCTCGACATTGCTTCCATTATCGCCTCAAGGGCTAGCACATTCTCCGACACATCCTCGGACCCTGTGACTCGTCCTCAGATCCGTGCCAAGCCCGTCACCGGCCGCACAGTCTTTGTCAGGGACAGAATAACCAAGACAAGCGGGCCTACACCCATGGTTGCTCTCCGTGTTCTCAACAGAATCGTGCGAGAGGACCAGGTCAAGAACAAATTCCATAGCCAAAAGTTCCACGAGCGAAAGGGTCTCAAGAAGAAGAGACTTAGAAGTCAGAGATGGCGATCACGATTCAAGCATGGTTTCAAGGCGACTGTGAGCAGAGTTATTGAGCTTAAGAAGCAGGGATGGTAGATGTTAAGTCGGTGAAATACTAAAAGCATCATTGTACAATAGATGTGAGCATGTAAAGTATGATTAAAAAGGAATTCATTATCGTGGCTACATATACTCGTCGTCTGACCAATCTCGAGTTGGACTTGGCAGTGGGCTGGCCTTGATTTTTGGTCGTGATCTAAACACAGCCTCCATGTCCTCCTCCGCCATGAGTTCATCCGTGCAGATTGTCGTCTCTTCTTCGTCAACCTTGGGAAAGTAGTTGTCCTCCTTTTTGGATGATGCCTTTGGTTTTCGCAATGAGCGTCTCCTTTCCATCTGAGCCTTCTTTCTCGCCTTGTCGAAACCAGCCATGCTCTTCTTTGTCCTGGCAATGAGATCGAATTCTTCGTCAATTGATTGAGTAGGATCCTCTGCGGAAACAGGTTCTGCGGAAGTTGGTGGCGATAAGTCAAGGACTTCGTTATCAGGAAAGTCGAATGATTCACGAGCCATGGTTAGACGAGTTCGTTCGGCGAGTGAGAGTGTGTGTCGAGGTCTGGGTCGTGATCGCTTGACAGGAGATGGCGAGGCCATGTTCATGGACTCAAGAATTTGGTCTGCCATTTCTTGAGTACCGGGGGGCTCTGCAGGCATCAACTCCGGAGATTCTTGCAGAGGCAGAGGAGATGGCGGGGGAGACGGCTGCGGTGATAGCTGGGGCGAAAGCTGAGGTGAGACGTCATATTCAGGTCGTGGAGTTGCCGCGACGGGTTCATCTTCAGGCTCAGGAGAGCTCGTCCTTTCGACTGATGAGGCGCGAAGGATACGAGCTTCGTCTTCGGACGGCTTGCGCAGACTTCTGGTACTCGAGGAAACAGAAGCGAAAGAGTCGCCAGTATGAGCGAGCTTAGGTCGAACAGGGAATCTTTTTGACATGTCGAGCTTCGACTTGAAAGACTTGATTGGAGATTCAGGAAGCCCATCCTCGTCCTCCAATTCACTGATCACATCTTCCTCCTTTTCTGGCTCAGGAGCAGGGACGTTGATTGCCGGAGGATGAATAGAGAAGGGACGCTGCAAAAAGTCCAGAGCCGAAGACTTTTGTGGCTTTGTACTTCGCAGCTCCTGTTCCAAAGTACTAACAAGGTCATCGTACTCCTCGGTGAGCTTTGGTTTTCCGAATGTCGCCTTCTTAGGGCTGACTCTTCCGAGTTGCAATGCTTCGTGCGCGCCAAACCCAAAGTCAATGCCGTTTTCCTTTTGTCTCTGCTTGACCTTCGATGGCGATGGCTTCGGCTGGTTGACAGATAGCTCGTTACGAAAGCTCTGCCATTTTTGAAGTCTTTCCTTCTGCACGCGAACTCGTGTGTCCAATTGTTCCAGCAGACCACTGTTGTGTTCCTCAAGCTCGTCAAGTCGGCCTTGTTGGACTCTCCGCCAAACGCGATCAAAAGGCATCCCTAAAAGTCCGTCCTTCTTGACACTGGCATCGCCATAGAGCAGCGTTTCCATCCAGCGCTCGTTTCCAGACCAGTTGTTTCGGAGTGTACGCCACATCTCGCGCCTGGCATCTTCGGAGATTGTCTTGCCACCCTCTAGAGCCTGGAGTGCTTCCTTTCTCCTTGCAATGCCCTTCTCCTTGACTGTCAATAGGTCGGAGAAGTCGTGGAACCGCGAGCTAGCAGCCACCTTGCTGTTGAGTATCCGGCTGATGGCAACCTTGTGCGCTAGAACCATGGTGTTGAGATCTGTGTTGTCGCTTTTATATCCTCGATCCTCTAGTGCGAGCCCAAGGGCGAGAGCTGTATGTTGACCGGTCGATACCTCCTGAGCAATAACATGTTTGAGTACAGCAGAAGAAAATGCTGCAAGAACCTCTTCAAGTCTTTCACCCCTGCATTCGTCCAGCATCGTCTTTCGTATAACGGCATCTCTTCCAAGCACTCCATTTTTCTTGGCCTGGTCGAGAGCTCGTAGAAGGGCGGCCCGTAGGTTGACTGATTGACTCTGATCGATAGGAGGAAAAAAGGGTTTTAGTTTCTGTGAGTGTTAGTCTGGTTTTCATCTTCGAGCTGTCGTCTTACCTTTTTTGTTTCCTCGGGATCCCATAGCGCAAAGAGCTGGAAGAGAGCCCATTCAACACATTGTACCCTCTTCTTCAGGCCCTGCGCGCTTGAACCGCCAGTCGCAAATGTTTCGGCACGAATGTCGGGCCAATCCCCATGTTGGTCGAGGTCAAGAAGGTTCAAATTGGTCAAGAAAATCGATAAAGCAGGAGGTCCATGGTGGACCTGGGGAGCTGGCGAAGGTGCATTCTGAGCAGATTTGTTTGTGAAGCCAGCCACTAAACGGGCGGATCGTGTACGTGGAGGCTGAACCGCAGCCATGGTGACATGTTTGTGTCGTGATCAAAATTCGGTCGGGCCAAAGCGCCGTTTATGTAGTTTCTCGGTAGATATGCTCGTACCACCTGAAAAGGCGGAGTGTAAATAAGGCTGATGCAGAGTAAACAAATGGGAACCGGCGGTGGAGGGGCTCAACCGGCGGTAAGTGGGGCCGGTGGCTACCCTGCATTGCATGACAATGTTGAGCTTGGAATTATTATGATGGGCGTTGGAATCTTCTCAGCGTGATTCTGTCTTCAAGATGAGATCTGAATTTTCCGATCATAAACTTGCAGTCTGAGTTGCTATGTGGTCGATTGTAACAAGGGTAGTAAAAGGAATCCTGAGAATTCATGACTAAGGCTTCGATATCATCAGGACTTTTCTCACAAACATCTTTGAAGCAGAACCACTTATCTCTTTCCCCAAAGAGCACAAAGCGTAAGAGATTGTTCTTTTGATGCATGTCAGTTAATTCTGGTTCGAGAAAAGACAGAAAATCCTTATTGATTTGATCATGGGAGACCAGCGGCACCGAAACTTCATAATTGTGAGTGATGAGCTTGGTGAAGGGGTTTGGTTCTTGAGAAGTCCGCTCAGACGATGCTGCTTGAGCCTGAGCTTGAGCAAGCTCGGATCGCAATGCTGCAATTTGCTTTCCCAACTCCTTGTTTTCATCCTTTAGTTTACTGTTCTGCTCCTTGAGGGTATCTTCTGTCTTCCAAACGAGGCGGTTTCTGTTGATGCTGTCATTCTCCCCACGTCTTTTAATGACCATACGCCGCCGATCATGATTTGTATCGTTTGTGCAAGAGGCGGTCTGTTGGAGATCGGGAGGTTGTTGTGTCGCCATTCTTAGTGCTTGTGAGTTTGGCTGCTATTCGAAGGTGATGTGGAAGCAGAAGGAAGAATTTGTGCGAGAGAAAGGGAGGGATGTGAATGTGTCGCTGTGAGGCGGCACTTGCGAGGAGTGGGGTGAGTATTGACTGCTCTCAGGTTGGAGTAATACTGGCAGGCAGCTGTCAAACAGTTCAAGGCAAAACTTGTTTCGAATCTTTCCAGGCATTTCTATGCATACTTTCTCACCCCTCTGTCGTCTCCTTTCAGCTCTTCCTGGAACCCTCCTTTCCACCCGCAAACACGCATAAGTCGATCACTTACAGCAAAAACAATACCACCTGCCTCGGACAAAACAAACGACAACATCTGCAAAAAACATACAACAGCGGGGATTCGCTGGTCGTCACCGACCCAACTACTAATCCGCCCCTTACTAGCTTGACTCTGGGAGAGCAGACGGGATCCCGTATTTTCTAGTAGGTATGGTCGTATGTGATGATAGGGGCATGGTTTGGAGCTTATATTCATGTTAGTGATTGAGGATGCTAATGGGAATTTACCTACAGGATTCTATCTCGAGAGTAGAGAAGTAACTCATCGAAGGTTACATCAAGCTTCATGTATGTCAGCCATTACGATCACTGCATGTGAACATCAAGAACATATACAAATTGACACAAGGAACAAAAGAAAGTTAAATTTCGACTCCAAAACGCCTTTGTTCTCCCTTAACGCCTTTCTTTCTATCGACTCTAGGCCCCCTACTTCCCTTCTCACATCTCCCTCACCTCCTCTAAAAACTGTTGCTTCTCTCTCGAGCCTCCTTCACACCTACAGCTTGCTGCGGGTTAGTCTCCAAGGACTGTCCATAGAGATACCCTTCCAACATTCGAACCTTGCTGTTGGCCAAAAGGAGTCGCTGCTCGGCCTCCTGCAGCTCGTGTACATGGCTGCTGTACGGATGGTTCAAGTGGTAACTCAGTTGAGCTTTGGTTGCTTTCAAGTCTCGCCGAAGCTTGTTGATTTGGTCTTTTGTACTCTTACCCACTCTGTCCTTACTGTCAGGCAACTTAAGCGTCTTGACCAGGTCTTGCAAGACTTCGTTATTCTTGGACAACTTGCTACGTCTTTCGTTAGCAGCTTCCTTTTCTTGAACCAGATTTTGGATTTGGATATCGGCATCCCTTTTCTGTTGAGCCAGCTTATGGATTTCATCGTAGGCGGAATGTCTCTCTTCGATCAGTCTATCTACCAGAAGCCAATCCGGAACGCCATTATCGTCATTACAGATGTCGTTTTGTGATGATCCAACCTCATGGGGTCTGTGGTAGTCGGGTATAGTCGGTTGCATCTGTTGCGTTAGGTCCTTTTGTTGAACCTGAGGATGTGTGATGTTCCCTTTTGCATAGGGGTTGGCTCGAGCCTGATGGTTCGTGGGGCTGCACCACTTAGGCATTTTGAATAGTGCTTGTTGTTTGGATACAAGGAGTGGAGTTTCTAACGAGAAAGTGCCTCGCAAAGCTATTGGAATCTATCAAACTTAATTAGTGAGGAGCGTGTTAGGTCAAGTCTGACTGTCATAATTGAATAAAGCACAAGGAGTAAATTGTTAGAATTGATGCTGGCTGGTCATCACTACTTATAAAAGAGTACATATTTTTTGAAGGACAATGAGAAAAGAGTGATCTCGTGGTCATACTCATTCGACAATTCACGTTCTGAAGTTCAGTTGACATACCGCGAGAGGAACAATGGGATTTGTGAGTGAAAGGTGAGACACCCAATCAATGTTCTATTGGACTCCATGGTGCTGCTGTACACTTAGATCGCTCAGAATATAAGAATGAAAACATGTTTTAACGGTAACCCGATGTTCTCGGCCAAACATGAACATTAGTAGAACATCAACATCGTCATCCTGGCTTCTTAGATCTGACGGACTTGCATGGATAGAAGCGAGAACTAAAACCAAGATACCTTTGCATGCATCTACCATCACGCGATTGCTTACGAAGCAGCTTAAAATGTCCGAGTTGAGAGAGGTGAGACCCAACTTAACAAGGTTAAGATAAAACAAGTTGTTATTCTGTGCTCCCAAATGAGGGTACCATGCTACCATAATGTCAAAAACGCCTGAATATGTCCCAAAATCCCACCTTCTATCTTTTACCAATCCTCCAAGTACCCCAAACCTTATTCGCACCCTAGTCCTCCTCTGAAATTCCTGAACCGCTTCCAAATCCATCCTCAGTGTTCTCGTTACCCATATTCCCCGCCTCTAGTTGGGCATTGTCCAACCCTCGAGTCTTAGCTTCATCAAATAGAGTCATTTGCTCAAGTTAATTCTGGGTTTTGTAAAGCTTTTCTTTCAAGGTTTCGTTCTCTTCCTCAAAAGAAGCCATCTTTTTGCAAAGTTTAGCTCCCTCCTCGCTTTGTAGCTTGTAGAGGAGTTGAACATGGTCGATTATCTCGCTGAATACTTCTATGCTCCTTGATCTGTTCATTTTGTTGGAAAGCCCACGACCGTGCTGAGAAGGCATATGGAGCTCGTGGTCCATAAAACCCGGGCTGTTGGTGGGTTCTAAGTAGCTTTTCAATTCGATTTTCTCCGCGCGCAGTTGTGCCATCTACTTTTTGATATCCTCCAGACGAGCCCGAATGCTCGCGTTAATCAACTTTGCTTGCTTCTGCGCCTCATCGGTAGTCAGGCGGGGCTCTAGTTTGCCTTTGACGTGTCCAACTCGGGCCTTCTTCCGGAGGGGATGCTCCTCAATTTGCGACGTTTGGGCATCTTGATGTTGCAATGTAGGTGTTGTGATGGCGAGTGGGTATAGGAACATTGAATTGATGAAGAAAATAGGACAATTACAGGAAGAATATGGCAGATAGCGTAGAGTGACCATGATGCATCGTCTTTCGCCTATGAGGCATAAAATGGGTATACGTATAAAAGAATTGCACAAGCCCGCAAGAAGAAAAGATCAATGAAGGGCTGTATAATCGAGCAAAGATTCGACCTATCATATCTCAAGCTGGCCCTTTCGCAACTAGTTTTGTATCATAAATCCTACCTCTTTCTTTGTGTAGTGTCTTCCAGCCCGAAGTATTATTCGCCGTGGTGTGTCATACCTGAGTGGCGTTCCCGCCAACGATATGTCACCAAAGAGATGTATGACAAGATATTTCATCAAGGGGCCAGGAAAGTGAAAAACGCGGTTAATCTTGGCCACCCAATGGGAATGGGTTTCCTTTTGGGCATCTTACAAGTGACTCTTGAGAACGACCAAAAGAGAGCTGACAATGGGTCAGTATGGAAGAAAGATACTTTAGCGAGGAATAAAGGAAGTTCGAGCATTCGAAACCAAAGCCTTGAAGGTAACTGGGAGCTCTGCGCAGCATCGACAGCTGGACCGACTTACAACTTGACTTAGTCTTATGTTATTACGTTCAAAGCAGACCTAAGCTTGTTTATGACAGTATTAGGAACCAAACTGTCGTTTCCACAAGACGAAATAGATCGGGGACATATTCAGCAGCTGCAAGCGCCTTGAGACGCCACATGGCAGAACTCTTGGACCAAAAAGCACCTCCTTGGGGGCGCAGAAAACCTTGGACGTGAGATATTGACCTAAGGAACTTCAACTAGCTATCAAAAGACATCCACTACGTAATTCCTATATCACTGTAATCGTGAAGTCCTAGTCTAAGAGGTAATATTCTTCTTATCTAAACTTGTACATTTTTAGAGGAACTTGAGGAACTTTAGTATAAAATAATTAAGTTTTATGTCTAAGGTTTTATATAGCCCGGAGGACCTCTTAAATAAACGAATGAACTATGCGAAAATGATGCTCAGTGATCTGCAATGTGAATAGTCCTATCTACAAGTACAAATCGTGTGCCATGCGAACATAATCAGGGCAGTCGATGCAGATCTCTCAGGATGGCAGCCGAAGCTTCCTGACTCCCCCAACCATAACAACTACCCCCCACTGGCAGTCTGTTTTACCATAAGCAAGGCAGTAAAGACCTCTCATCCCAGGTTCAGTGGTATAGCAACAAGCATACACCCCATTGTAACATATCTCCTCCATACAGAACCAGACATCTTGATTGACCTCCCGGAGAAACAACTCGGCGTTTCCGAGTCTTGACTTATCTGCAAAGGTATGGTAGAGGAAGTGAATGTACCGGAGCTCATCGCTGATAGAATCCGGCTCAAAGGTCAAGCGACTAACGTATTCTGAGAGAACCATGAGACGATGAGGAAATGGCCGTGCTATCCCGGTCGCCCTCAAGTTGGCGGCATTGGTATGAAGCCTGGATGAGAGAGTATTGATTTCTGTTTGAATTGATACGATCTTGGAGTTTCTGTCCTCTATCATGCATTGTAAAGACTGTATGGTGTTCTTGTACTCTCCAGCTTCGGCGTTGTATCTATCCTCTCTGCTGGATTGCAAGAGTTCAAGCCTGTCGACTTTCTTGTTCGTGTTGTTGAGAAGCTTTAGGATTACTTGATTTGCTCGTCGAAGCTCTGCAGCTCTGCGATTATGTACCCTCTGTTTTCGTGCGAGCCTCTTATTCTTGCCAGAAGTAACGTTTGTAGATATGTCGATGGACAGCCGACCAACCTGCAATCTCAAATCATCGATGATCTGGCTCAAACTGTCAGACTGGCGATGATCGATTCTCAAAGACTTTAAACCGTTGCTTAATTTGTCTATCGCCGTTTTGTAAGAAAGCTTCTTGGTTTCTTGTTTCTCTTCTAAGCGGCGGATAGTCATCCGTGCATTGACAAGATGCTGATGGAGTGGGAGCATGTTATCGCTTATACCAATCTCATCAAGGTTGGTATTTTTCATCTAGTAGTTTTAGTATTTCGGCACGATCATTGGGTGAGGCAATAATAACGTACCTGCTGAACTGTAAGTTCGTTGACCATTTGGCCATCACAGGTAATACGGTTGTTCATGATGAGTGTGAGTGGCTGGGTGCACAGAGGAGAACAACAGAACAGAATCTGGTTTAGATCAGCCGATTTAAGGATATAGGTGATTACACGAGCTGCAATGAAAAATGTAGTCGGAAATGAAAGAGGACAGGGAGGTTTCACCGAATGAAAGGCGACCAGAACAACGAGACAAAGGCGCTTGTCGAACAACGGACCAACGCAGCGAACATGCAATTCGCATGAAGACATTGACCTGAATGATTCAGGTTTTCTCGGACAACGAAAAGACATTTAAAAGTGACGCCCGACTCCCTACTCCAATGAATCGTCTTAGAACTCATACCCACCGAAAATCCTCAAATAATAGCCTCAAAATGAAGACAAAACCCACCTACAAAGAATCGTCCTCAAACAGCGATTCGCCCTGCTTCGCCGACAATGAAAAATCAGTACGAAAAACTCAACGCGACAAAGCGAAACGTGAATCCCGTCAGGCTAGAAGAAGACGGGAGATCGAGCGCGAATGGAACCATAAAACTACCTTTGCCTATTTGAACAAACGGGCCGCATACTGGATGGAAAGAGCTTTGAAAGCTGAGACTAAACTCAAGGAAAGAGAGGTTACTGAGAACGAGTTGGCTGAAAGGGAACTTGCTGAAAGTCTACATCGTGCGCTTTGTGGTAACTCTCGGAGTTCTTCTCCGAGCTCACAACCATCCGTCACCAGTGAGCTCCCTCTTCACACCGTTTATAGGAAGCAATAACGTCTGTCCCACATCTGCCTCATCAGAAGTGCCTAATTGTGATGTCACAGCCGTCCCCTTCAACGAATTCTTTCCCGAGCTAGCACCATTCTGGAAAAGAGTCATTGCTCGAAACAAGACCGGGTCTGTGATGGTTGAGGAAGGCTACGATATATTCGCCCATGCCCCTATGATGGCAATTCATTCAGTGCCTGGCTTGAATCTGTTTTTCGCACTAGGTTTGCAAACGAAGAGTTTTGGGAGGATCTTGAGAATCCGGCTCGCAGGATGGCGGTACAGAATCATAGACGTCCACCAAACTACCTTTACGTGCAAAGGCTAGACTGTCCAGATTTAGTGCGCTTCTGGCAACAAGAGTCCTGATTGTTTTTGTATCTATGAAAGCGTTAGTAATGGCATGGTTTAAAATAGCAAAGCTGGTACTTAAATTTATCTATAACCTGAAATCGTATGTAAAGAAAACCTTGACACTATTGTGAAAGGACTCTACCAGAATGAGCCTCCAGTGACAAGTACCTAAAGAAGACTTTGTGAAAGAATGATGCTGTGAATACTGATATCCTCTGAAGTATGGATGTTTTATTCATATCAATCCTCGTAGATTAAAGTGAGCGATATCCCATTGTGCTGCCCTTGAGCGCACATACCGTTTCGGAAAGGAGGTATACTTCTCGTGGAAGGCTTTTGACCTGAGTTCAATTTTGTGCTTAGATCATATTCGGAAAGAAGGAGTGGCTAGGCAGCGCAGCGCATCGTGCCTGCCCGGTTGGTGTACTGATGCATCTCAGCTTTCCGTCACAAAAATTCCAAAAATTTGTGTACCTTCATCCTCAAAAATTAGCGAAACAGCATACACAGACGACTTCAGAGGCGACGAGATCATGTCTTCCACTCATGGAGATCATGCTGACAATCCATCCGTCTCGATTCCGCAAGGTATGAATGCAACCATGGTTAGTTGGTCTTTACAGCAGTGACATTCCTTCCTAGCTATACAAACCACTGACCATATTTATCTACAGACAGCGTTCAGAACTCAGTTCGAAGACCTTCAGCAACATTTGAATCAAGCCCAAAGGCTGATCTCTCGCTTGGAAGGGGAGCAGGAGATCATGGTTGCTCAGGACAACGAGCTCAAAAAAGAAAATGATCAGCTTCGGCTTCAACTTGCACAGGCCCAGAGCGAAGGGGGGCATCCGGAACCTAACACGGTACCAATGGTACAGCGACAAGGAGAGGAGCTGTGGATCACGCAACAGGCGACGAATCCTCAACAAATACATAAGAGACAGATATCTCCACAGCAAGCATCAAGCGAACGTACAGACAGCACCAAAGAGGAGAGACAAAGCTCGCCCAACGAACACGGTAGGAAAAGGGGACACCGTGCCATTTCTGATCAAGAAGGAGTTCAGTCACGTAGCAAAGCCGTCGAATTTCTTGACAAATTTCATGCCAGTCCTGGGATAACACGCGTCACCATGAGCTTCATTTGCGCATGGGACAAGCTTTTTGACGATCTTTCCAGTACTCATGAGCCAGCCTCCGACAAGCGAAAGCGTCGAGTACACTTGGAAGATTTTGTCTCTTTCGCTGAACCAAGACATTGGTTCTGCTTCCGAGATGTTTGCGAGAGTGGTAAGCAGGCTGTCGGTTTCACATTCGCTCGTGGCTGTCCATCTCATGGACCGGGGTGCGATATCATAATCAAGACAGGCGACAATAAGTTTGGCTACGACATTTTAGCTACGACTTTCCAAGAAATGCAGCGCCGAGATTGAGCGAGCATCCATAAGGCTATTGTGAGGCTTGGATCTGGCTGGGATGGAAACGAAGTAGTGCTGGACGTACTGTACTTGAGTGAAATTATCAGCAAGACGGGTTGTATTCGGATGAGGTCTGGGAAAAGAATTGGCATCGGAACCCGCCGTAATGTGTACATGGATAAAACCATTAAAGTTTTACTTCATATCATCGTCAAGGAAGAAACCACTATGAACTCGTTATTGTTTGGGATACCTCTTTCAAGTAAGCCACACAGGTGCGTTGAAGGTCGGTCTGTTACTAAAGGCGTAATTATGTCATACCTGAAAACTTAGGTAGTCGGCAGTTGCCTGCAGTGTGTAGCATATCCAAAACTCATCCGCTACAGCTCCTGCCGTCTCACCTCTACATCTTCCCCGCCGGCGGTGCAGCCCCCCTTTCAACTTCTACAATCACCAGCCGAGCACAGAAACAAAACCTCCGCAACAAACAGATCATGTCTTCGCATTACCCCGGGGCTTACAACGATGGACAGCAATATCGTGGCCGTGACGACTATGGTGAAGAGTCTCGTAAGTGATCACCAAAGCCGTGAAGATGTTACCTGATGCTCACCCAAGTCTAGGATGGCATCCCCGCGTCCCTACCATTGCCCCAGTCGAAGATGCCTCTCCACCTCCTCCTTCGATTCCTAGCCATGTGGTTTTGCGACGCATCGTCGTACGTTCAAGCCAAAGCCGTGAATGGGAGCTTCAAGACGAAAACTCGGATCTCAGAAGACAATTACAGGACTCCCAGCAGATCGTTTCCTGCCTGCAATCCGAGAGGGATGAACTAAGGACTGAGATCACAGAGCTCCAAGCTCAACTATCCTATGCGACTGGAACTCTGACCGCACAGTTTCGAAAAGGGCTTGAGGATCTCAGAGCTGAGGACACTTTACATCAGAGACTCAAGGATCAAAACACTGCGCAGAGCAATGCAATCAAGAGGCTCACAGCTGAAGCTTCTGAACAATACAACACAATTAATCAGCTAAAAGGCGAAATTAAAACTAGAAACACCATGATTGGCCAACTCAGACGTGACAGGAAAAAGGCGGTTCAAGATCTCGACAATGTTCGAAGCAAAATGGACTCGTGTAAGCCACCCAAACTGTCCAAGGCAGCAAAACGCAAACAACACCAGGAGGCAGCAATGCTCGACGTACCCAAGAATACGATTACCGGAAATGAAGGACTCCTGATCTCGAAATTTGTTCAAGACAGCCATCTCACAGACGACGTGCTTGCACAAATCTCTCGTATTGCAGCCAATGTTGAAGAAAAGAAGAACACGTATGACTTGCTATACAGCGGTAACCGCGGTATCTATTACTGCATTCACGAAGCTGTTGAGAAGGGAAAGTTGGCATCCCAAGCCTTGAGCCCTGCCCAGTCTAATTGTCCGGCCCGTGGTGCGAATTGCAACTTCATGGTCAAGGTTATCACGGTGGTCGTGTCCAGCAAATTCCAGGTCTTTAACCCCAAAGTTTCCATTCCCAATATTCAACAGAGTGGGGTTCAGAGTTGCAAGTCAGAATGACTGAGGTATCTATGCTAAACACATGCGCTGGAGTTTTGGATACGATCCAGCCAACAGCTGAATCTCAACACTATCTGCTACAGGAAAGGGAGAGCTGCGAGGCTTTGGTGTAACAATATAGGGGTCACAATAGCATGGTTTGAATGGACGGTGAAAATTTAATTGCTTCTATCCCTGCTTCATTGCTGTGTTCTTGTACGAATTGTAGTTATCACAGCATGGTTGCCTCTGGCTTGATCAGAGAGCCCCTTTTCCTCAGTCCGGTTGTTTTCCAACTTGTCAGAGCAGCGGTGCGCTGCGCTGTCATCGGCTCCTGTAAGAATGGACTCCAGAGATCAAACAATGGGATAAGAATGAGCATATCTCAAGACATACGAGATCTCCTCTCAGAAGCGACGATCAGATAAAGTCAATTGCCCAAACTCGAGGTTAGTGCCCGTCTGTCGCCTGCCATTACAAGTAGTTGCCTGGCACTGCCAAACGTCATAGCCCGCTCAAGCAACCCCGATATGCAAAACAACAAACTCTTCACAACAAAGGGCACCTCTCTTCCTCCACCACACAATCACCCTACCCACATGAGACAAACAGAACCGCATATGTCACACCACACATCAACAAGGTGGTGACAATGCCGAAAACGTCGGCCAAAAGCCCTCCTAGTCACTGGCGTCCAAGCCCTTACGGGAACCACTTCCCCAGATCTCGCTGGCAGAGTTCATCGTCGCTGCCTACTACTTTATCGGGCTCAACTCCTGGGAACGAAGAGAACCGTTCTCTTCAGACTGCCCAGGAGTCACCTGCTCGGCCTCGACCCAAGGCCTTTCAACTGCCCACTTTTGTCACAACTCCCTCTTTCGAAGCCCCTGCCGGATGCACTGAATTTCCCACCACTGGTGGTAATGCGATTCCTCCACCTGCAAATGGCCATCAGGCCGCCAAGATTCCTCAAGTCCAAGCTCCGAATGGACTTCCTGGCCGACCATCCTTCACGCGCTATTTCGTTCCCTACACACCAAAGCCAAACCCAACCGACATCCCGAAGCCCGAGATCAAGCCTGACATCAAGCCCCGGATTGACTTGACTATGGTCGACAGCATGGCTCTGAAAGCCGTCAGCCGCCCCGGCAACGGCACTCAGCAACCCCCCGGGCTAACGATCCACAGCAACAGTAGCGGTGGAGGCGTGCAGTTCAACGTCTTCACCAAAGTCCCCACGGTCTCGAAGACCATCGCTTTTAACGTCAAGAACGAAGAAGCTCTGGTCCAGGCCTACCGACACGTCAAGGCCATGAACCCTTCCGCCGATGTCGGTGGCATCATGTTCTGCGTTGCACCCAAGGGAGGCTCCTTCACCACGACTCAGAACATTGACTGGAGTTCTTTAGCTGGCCGCCTCGATCATAGCGGCCACAACCACAACTTCCCCCGTCCTCATTCTCAGTACTATCGGCCCAGCAAATGTGAGTCTCCTGCTCTTTTCTTTTCTAACTGGCTCTACGTGCTGACGTTTCGAAGATGACAGATCCTAGAACCCCAGGTAAGGGGACTCGTATCCGTTGAGGTTGAAACATCGGAATACAGTACATACAGCCATAGGGATATAGGGAGGTTAAGTACCACATATGTGTTGGTGCATCAAATGCTTAGGTATTGAGTCAAATTATATATGGCAATGAAGTGGTATTCAAGTCGGACGATTCACCCTGCTTCTTGTTGTGATTACATGCTTCAAATGCTGAAAGAATACTCCATCCCCAAACTTATAAGGCCCACTGTTTCTAGTCTTGATCTTCCGCTGGACCTTTGTCGCTCTTCACACAAGAGCATACTTCATGTCTCAAGCTGGTAGTGGTCTAAGCTAGACATTGTTGTGTAGCCGCCGTATTGTAACTCGTCCGGCAACGGCAACTCTATCCCCAAACACTAAAACAACAGCAGCTAATGCAAAGAAGTCGTAACTATCGCAATATGTTTAGATACAAACTAATTGAGTCACAATAGTTCCCGAAGTGGAATTGGAGGTGGGGTTGCAGGGGGCTCCATTACTTTAGCTCAAGGTGTACAGTAAAATTTCCGACTGGATGAGCTTAATCTGACGTTCCTTGATCAGCAGCGAGACACACGATCTGGATATCTGGCCAGCTTGATTCACTGCGCTGTAAACAATGGTTTTAAGGACTGTGATATTGATCTGATGCACTAGCTTAAAGATATGTTCTTGACTTTTATTCACAGTTACCGATTTACTCTACAGTCGGCGTACCAATACGTAAGGTCTCCATATTGTGGAGATGGTAAAGCTCCGTCATTGACTCGGGTTAGACCGCTGGATCAAGCAACTTCATGCACAACACTGATTGGAGACTTCTTGGAGGTAAGGCAGCATTTTCCATAGGGCAGTGAATCAATATACTCTGTTTCCTGGCTACTAACTTCGGCCTATATGGCTGTACCCTAGGCATCCTCGACATACCCGATGTCGTCTGGATGGTAGCTCAAATTCTCGACGAAATGACCGGGATTTCGAGTGCACTGAGCATAGACCAACATGAAGCGTTTGCCCTCACTCTGGACACCCCAGCTGTGGTTGACAATGTGTGTCTCCTCTAGTTTCACGGGACATCCCACGGGAATGTACGTCCTGATGTAATCTCTGCCGTGGGAGGTCGATCGCATTCTGACAACTGCCACGAGGCTATAGTCCAAGGAGGGCCCTCTAGATACGCGGTCGTTGGGTATTTTAAGCTCAATCGGCTCCAACTTGAACGTAACAAGGCTAGAAAATGGCAACGGGTCGCTCGGGTGCGAATAATATCGGACTCGGAGAAAGTTTGGCGGTCGAGGGGCTAGTGTCCTCCCATATTTCTCCAAAAGGTGACTATCCACAGCTTCTTGAAGCGGGAGGTCTTTGTTTTGTCTGCAGTCGAATTCGATCAAGCTGGCCTTTGCCAGCTCTTCACGATCTTCACATTGATCCAGCGTCCGTTGCCCATTTTGGGGTGTGATGAAGCCAAATGGCAAAGTCCATTCTCTGGATGACCAGATGGTACTGTTCATCAGATCACTTTCACTGTAGTCCTCGAAAGACACACTCGTTGGAAGAAGCTGATTCATTCGCTCGTCAATTCCCTTTCTGTCGATCCTTTGATCCCTGGGAGAGCGAAAGTCTTTCCACGTATATCGCAGCAGAGGGTTTTTTTCTTCCAGCTGTGACGAGCTTCTCGAACTAAGCATAGCATTGCAGTGCCTAATGAGATGTGCCAAGCAGTCAAGACCGCTAGTGTTCGGCTTTAGCATGCTAACTGGTGGATATCGCATAAGAAGAACTGGGATGTGTCGCCTCTCAGCCTTTTCGTCAAACATGTTGCGAAGGTCATCTTTGTCATTTTGGTCCGCCATGGAGAAAGAGATGATGAGAGAAAATGAGAAGGGGTTACTCAAAACATATCCTTCCTGCTTTCGGGCGGCGGGGTTTGGACACTTTCCAATCCTAGAGTCGCTCAACGACGGCAAAACCAGTCGTCCTGAAGAGTCATAGAGCGATTGCAATGGCTGGACCTGCGACTCTGCATCAACAGTATCGAGATGGTCAGGAAGTGGAAAACTTGGCTCTGCCATTGATTGTTCCAGTCTACTGTGAGGGACTTCCTCTCTGCGAATCGCCTTCCGTGGCATAGGATCGTCGCCGCTGTTCTTCCGCTTCTGAGCACCATGGACGTGCCCAGACATGTCTTGAGGTAGGCAAATGGGTCTCCCTTGCTCCTCGACATCAGGTCGGTCCTTCATGCAACTGAGGTTAAGAGCCTCATATTGAGGAAGCATCGCGGAGGAAACTGTGTCTTGGACCACACTTCGTGGAGCACCATCTTCCTCAGGATTCCTTTGGAAGGTGGAAGTGGGCGAACATGGCTCCAATCGGGTAATGGGACGCAATGCAGAAGAAGCGGCTGGGGGTTCAACCACATCCTGTGGAGCCTCATTTTGTTCAGAGGTCTCTTGAGGGATCTGCGGACTCAAATCGTCAGGGGGTTCTGCTTCCTCGCCAGGATCCAAGTCTGAGAAATTGCCGGGATGGTCAATGAAGTCTTCGTAGTCTGACGATTCGATAACTTGAGGGTTGTTATTATGCGAATCCTCGTTACCCCTCCTGTCTACATCTGCAGCTCCTGGGGCCGTTTCGTCAAACGGGTCTGCATCTGGCTGCGTACTACTTCGTCGTAGTGGTTCGGGTGGAATCTCTTCTTCCAGCTCTTCCATGTCGGATGAGGAGTGAAGCTTCTGTGGTATCTTGCTAGGTATTCGCAAATGGTGCTCCTCAAAATACACCAAATCATGCCCGTGAACTTTGAAGTCATAAAGCTTTTTGCGCTCCACGCTGAGATAGCAGTTCTTGTATAGAGCGGGCATTTCCTTGCCTGATGGGTACAGTTCCCTGCCTTGAGCTTCCGCGAACATCTGGTAGTAAAACTCGCAATCTTGCATCCACCCCGACCGTAAAGAGTCGAGCCCATGGATGACAGCTGTGAGATCGCCTGTTATTATGTGGTAGTATTTACCCGAAGAACACTCGTCGGATCTGGCTGCGAATTTTGCAATCTCGGACAGAAGCTGTGCTTGTGGCGACGAGACCCCGCCTCGAAGTGTGACTATCCTCTGCTGCTTGGCATGAATCTTAGGATAACTCAGCGTTGAGTCTTGCCTCATTTCGCAATAGTTTCTCTCTAACAACAAAAGTTCGTCTTGGTGTAGAGGGCGTCGATCATCTGTGCGGCAAATAACAGCCCATTTGATTGCAAATAGCATGAAGGCCCACGGCTCAGGACCATACCACAATGGGTGGTAAATAATCCGTGCCAACTTCTCGCAGAATGGGCTGGTCCAAAACGGGTTCGTATATAAGCGGCCGTCAATCATCGTAGACGACTTTGCGTCTCTAACAAATACAATGTCATTCAACCCCATTGTGAAAAGAGTGAGAGGGTCAACCTTGAAAACGTGCAATGATGCCCTGAATACTAGGCCCAACTTATCTTTGCCAGTGAAGGAGGAGGAGAGAGAAGTCATATGCTCCAGTGGTGTTCCCTGCCAATATGTCTGGATAAGGCTGGCTTCATCATCGGCGTCCCATTGGTCATTGAATGCAGGGTCGGGCCCGGCGTAGCCTGGCATACCGGGGGCTTCATAGACTTCTTTAGTCATAAACGAGTGACGGGCCTTTAGCCTTGTCTTTTCTCGTTCCAAAGCATCGTCCAGCTTTTTATCGTGATTTCTGAGCGCTATCTCCCGACGAGTCGAGCGCCGCGACTTTGTCGAGGATTTCGTACGGCCAGATACTCTTGATGCCTGACTTCTGGTCCGGCGAGTAAGGGTCTCTTGTCCCTCGTCGCTTTGAAGGCTGACTCGATCGAAACCCTCGACTTCGCCACCGTGCTCGTCTTCAATGTAATCTCCGTCCATGTCCTCATCATTGTACACTTCTTCGTAACGAGAAGCATGATCTGGAACAGCCTTTCGTGGGCGCCCAGGGCCTCGTTTCTTGGGTACTTCTCTCCCGTTCCGTGACGTATCTGCACCTTGTGCTGATTCTCGACTTGGAGATTCATTCCGATTCTGAGCGGGCGGATCCGGCACAGTCTTTCGTGGGCGTCCTCTTTTCTTGGGCTCTCCTCTCTGGTTCCCTGCGGTGTTTACACCTTGGGGCTGAGTCAAAGGATTCTTTCTCGGGCGTCCTGGTCGTCGCTTTTGCGGCTCTTCTTCGTTTCGTTGTGTCGGAGCTGTCGCGACTGCGGGCGATGCCAAGTTCGCTTCGGGCGCAGAGACAGACACCGTCGAACCTTGCTGGTGAACATTTGCTCTACCATTGCTAGTCGAAACAGTACCCTCAAACTCAGCATTCATGATTTGGATGGGAGGAGGTGGAAACAACGTCGGCTTTCTTTTTGGTCCTTTTTCAGGCGCCATGGTGAAGTCGACGATGAAGTGTGGAGGGGAAGGAGAAGTGGAAGGCAAGCTGTGTAGCAAATATTCTAACTTCTTTACTCACCTACCTGGGTTATTAGGCATCTAAAAACTGGTGGCCTGCGTTCGATGTATGTCCACAGGGTCATTGTTCTCAGCAGTGTTTGGCAGTGTCCACAGCTGTAACAGTAACATGCATGAACTTGATACGAAGAGAAAGCTTTTGACCTACCTTGCCAAGGCCATGAATCTAGCTTGCTAATAAGCCAAAGGTCTAGGCTGTTGTGATCACCAAGCCAGTCTTGAACGAGGTACATGCTGCTACTTCTTAAGACATTGTCCTTGCCTTGAAGAGTCTACAGGCCATACGATCTATACTAGTTCAAACCTCATTGAAACAATCCAAGGGCTCAAACAACATGTTCTAACAGTAACTCCACTGTAATAATGGCATTGCCAATTCTTGACAGCCGCCGGCACTGGCAACGACTCGCGGCTATCTGTTCACCTTGGTGCCTGACGTAGCCCCATATTATCTTCTACTCTCTTTTCCTTTTGTTACCACCTTTCTTTTCTCTCTTGAACATCGTGAGTTACATTTACTTCAACGACAGAAAGGTAGCTACGCGATGTCTCAAAACTATCGTGGCGGCGGCGGCGGAGACCAAGGCCATAGGCAAGAACCCGGCTTCAGTCGAGATCACGGTGGGCAAAACCAGCGTGAACCAGCGGAAGCCATAGACTTCTGGGGCCCCCCTCTTGGGTATCAACAGGAACCAGTCTACCAATATGGAGGCAGGTACCTACAGACCGAGCAAGACGCATACCGTCAAAGGGACGAACCACCTGCCTTTCACAACAATGGGCAGCCAGTACCCGGATCATGGGAGGAAGACGGTGTCTTATTCGGGCCCTATGAGGGCGAAAATGTGCGTGACTGGCGCGATCGGCGCGAACCACCCCCTGAGCAAATCTTAAGGTACGAATATCGAGGCAGCCAGCGCCCTCTTGAACAGTCCTCAAGGTACGAAGATAGAGGTAACCAGCCCCTTCCCCTCACTCCTGGGCAATTATACGGACGTGACCAACGTGGCTTCGCTCCTCCTGGGCAGAGCTCGAATTTCCAACATGAAGGCTTTTCCTATCATGGCTCTCTCCCATACATGCCTCCCGTGCGTGTTCCGCAAGCGCAGAACCGCCCACCAAGCCAGGCACCGAACCGTGCCAGTACTTACCAGTCTTCCAACACTGGTAGTTCTCAAACGTCGCTCCCTAATCAGAATAGGGGTGTTTTTATGGGCCATTCCCACCGAGCTAATGCTGGTGGGCAGTCAAAGAACCCGAACCCAAACTCGCGGAAGCGCAAGCGCAAGCACACAACTCAAAGCACAGAGACTCTTGCGAGTGCCAATGACAGTGCCAAAAAGATCAAACTTGAAGACGACAACAGCAACACAGGCCACGGATTTCAAAAGAGCCTTCATAGTGGCAAAAAAGGCGGTGTGAATGTCGGCAACCTCAACAACACAAAGGCCACGACTGATGCATCCACAAAACCAACTATTCCTGGCCATACTGGGGAGGCTATGCAGACAAGTTCATTGAGGGAAATCACAGATGCCAAGAAACAGAGACTACAGGTGTTCAAAGTTCTGAGGGCTATCGTGCCTGGCTCTGCATTTAAGTTGCCCGACGCCACCGAAGAAGAGCTTGCAGAAATAGAGGCATACCGTGTCATTCAAGAACAAAAAAGGATTCGTGTACGTGGTCAAATGGCATCCGAAAAAGCTGTAACAGACACCACGCACGACGGAACGGTCCCAAAGAAGGTCGAGATGGATGTCTGTGGCAACTGCACAGATAGGTCCCATGTGGTGGCCGATTGCAACAAGCCTCAATCAGATGGCCTTATTCATGGGTGTGCAATCTGCAATGCAGCCGATCACTCTACATGGGGCTGCCAGAGACTCCCACGCGGTAACGGCACCACACTAGAACAACTCAAGGAGTTAGTGTTCAAAAGAGCGAACCGGCCGCCTCTTCATGGCAAGTATTGGTATCCTCTTATGTACTCTTACATGCAGGCACACCCAGATACTGAGGTTCCGGGACTGCCTTGGACAAAAGAGTTCAGCCAGCCGTACCATTCAAGCTCGATGCTGCAGCACAAACTTCGCTTCGAAATGGACAACAACGAGGAGGTTACTGTCGATCCCAAAACCAGCACATGGCAAGCTGCGGTGGCACATTATGGGATCCCACATCAAAGGCGTACTAAGTCTAAGGCAAAGCATTGAATCATAAATTGATTCGATTTCAGTGTCTTGACGGTTAGGGTACTACAATCGATTGTTTACGTGTCCACAATAGTTTCCGTTTCATCTCACCGTGACGCCGAAAGTTCTCGATGCCTTTGTTTCTGAACCGTAGATCGTGACATATTGACAGTAGCAACAAACAATCCCGACGAGTAGAGCGCTGCGAATTGTCCGATATTCGGCATTTTGGACGACTAGGTCCTCTTTGTGCTTTGGTCTCTTGTGATCATGGGCCTCTTGCTGCTTATCGCTCTGACTGGCCTGTTTGTTCGAGAGCCTCTTTTTGATCGAGAGCCTCTTTTTGATCGAGCTACACAGAATTTAGTATACACACCATGGATATCAAAGGTGTTGTCCTTAGTAGCCTAGTTCAATACGCTGTACCATTGCCAGAGCTATCTAAGGTCACAATCAAACATTTACATGAATCTCAATGGTAGAAGCGGACTCAGCAGTTAATTGCTTGAATTAAGAAGAACTATGTACAAGATGGCAGTAAAGGTCAAGTCCAACGGCCTACTTCTAAGGTTTATGTCGTCAAAGCTAATCTTAAGGTTTTGGGCCATTGTGAGTCTTTATTCAACATGACAGGATCAGAAAAGGGTAGTGAACTGTGATGCTATTTGTCTCGGGTTATACGCTTTATGAACGCATCTGAATCCCACAGCCCTGGACCCGGCCTGATATTCCATTGCTTTCACTTCGCGTCGTCTAAACTGTCCCTCAGAGTCACAGGTCCGACCACCGACCTTCCTTGACCTGGAAGCCCAGCAGTCTTCCCAGAGTAACCAGCTGCTCGGAGTTTTCAGGAATGACTTCTCCTTCGCCGTTTTCAACCTTTTCGCTATCATCATTCTGGAAGGGCGAAACGATGAGGGAGATTCCTGTTGTTGGGCTGGGTTCGTCACGCCATATCATGCTGTTGCCAGACCGCTCCGGGGGGCTGAGATCATGAACCAAAGCATGCAGCTCAGCAAACATGTCTCGACTGCTGACTCTCGCCAGCCAGACGTACTTGCCAGGTACCTTCCAACAGATATCCATCTGGGGACCCTCCAGCTTGTCGTTGCGTACGAAAAACTTTTTAGAAGTAGATTGGCCAATCTCGTACACAACAGCTTTCTCGATGATGTTCAAGCGTCCCATCTTGCCAGAAAAAGACGTTGGTGCCGGAATACCAGGTCGAGGATGAAGTCGAGGTCGAGGCCGGAGTTGAGGTCGAGAAGGGTGACGGGTTTGGGAACCTCGTTCGGCAGCATTGCTCCGTGGCTTAAGACGATCGAAGTTGACCACGACAAGTTGATCTCGGAACACAGCCATGGCTGTATTGCAACGTACGAGAGGTCCCTGGTACTGTTGCGTGACGGCTTGATCGTGATCGTTTTGATCGTGATCATTCTGATAGTGATGGTGGTGGTGGTGGTGGTGGTGATGATGGGCGAGTTTTTGAGGCATTCTGGTGGGTTTGACCGAGAGAGACGCTCAGTTGTCGCTTAGGATGATGATGTTGCTCGTGGATGTGATCGGATTCAAGTGTGAACAAGAGAGAAAGAAAATTGGGAAACGAAGTGTGTTTGTTGTTTACAAACATGCGTGACGAAAAACTTGCTGTCGGCTAGTTGCACTGGCAGAACAACTGGACATCACCTCCAAGCACTGCCAACAGACTCCCTAAGAATCCGCCCATCTACCAGCGTAACATAACTAGAGGCAAAACCGAACAACGATGTGCTGCCTCAGTATCCTACTCAAAGCTCGTCAGCACCTCACAGCCTTAGCAGCTCTAGAAGCCATCTGGTGTTCATGCAAGGTTACAGACTCTTGAGGTCTCTACCAATGGGTGTCCACTCCGGTACTGGTAAGTATCCTGGTGTAGAAATTCACCTCTTTGATGGCCAGTGAAACTCACAAGACCAGCTCCTGGCCGGCCCCCTCGCCCGGTCCCTGAGATAAGAGCAGCAACGACACCGGTGATGACGCCAGTCACGAGACTAACTCTTCCCCCGCGGGTAAGATTGAAGCGGCGGACGAGAGGTTGTTGGTGGCGATCAGGACGAGAGGCTCGCATTGGGGCTGGGCTAGATCTTGGGATGCGGTGGTTCTTTTGCGGGTTGTCGTCCTGCAACATCTTGATTTTAATACCGATGGCACTCTTCTGGTTATTTTGGGTCTTTATTGCAGTCAGATATCTGTTTGGAGGAAGTGAAAAGTTGGAGTTGACATAGGGTGAGGTACATGGTGATGATGTCGAATGAGGTTGGGTATTTGCATACGGAGAAAGATGGGTATATATTTATAGATTTTCATGATAGTTTCTTTAATACTTCAAAAGAGAAAGGGACCGGTTTTGAGGAAACTGTACTTAATCTTTTTGAACTTATTGGGTGAAAAGATCTGTTCTGTCTGGCATATGCCTGAAAGGCTTGAGGCTATCGCAAAACTTCTTAGTATGACCAAGAAACAACCACATATTGTAATAATTAAATTCAGAGTTGAGAGTTATTTCTTGACTAATGGTTTTGGCAATAAATAAATAACCAGAATTAAGATTTTGGTGGATTATCTTGAGTTTGAGGTCTGCTTTATCAGGAACTCAAACTTAACACCAAAACCAACAACCCAAAAGATCAGAACGTTAGCTACAACGAACAATCGCGCCAAAAACAGTCTCAATCAAACAAGACATAAATGAATTATATTTAAACGCCGACAGTGTATCGTGTCGTGTATAAATCTCGTAGATCACGTATCGTGGTGGCAATTTTCCCCAGCTTCCCACTCACCACGTGCAATCCTCGACGTCCCTTTAAACATCCCCGGACCCAGAAACCTCCGCAATCTCCAACTCGTCAAGCTTAACGAAAAGAACCGGAGAACTGGGGAGTCCCTTGGTATTTCGGCGAGAAGCTCGGTGAAAAGTATCCCGCAATTGGAGAAATGGGGATCCACGAGGTTGGTGGAGGCCTGGGAGGGTGAACGAGTGTAATATGGAGAGCTTCAATGCAACAACACAGGGGTCACTTCGAAGCCTTTGGATGAAAATTATTAATTATTCCTCTTGGCGGTTTTGAACAATGTCTCTCATTTACAAGTCCATATGGGAAGAATATCCAGCGTTGACCGTAAATAAGCTTGACGAAATCCACCGGCGATTTAATTCTCGCCATTATGGCGTATGGCAACCCCTCACTATGCCCGCATAAACGCTCGGCTAACGCCCGTCTTGGCTCTTTTGCGCCGCTATCCGACTTGCCAAGAAGAAGTTGGACTTTCAAGGCTGGGAGTGGAGAGCCAAGCTGGAAGGGAAAATAGGGTCTGAATCGTCAGGATCAGATTATGTTGTTGGGCATTTTTAACAAAGGAATCAGCGTGCGGTTTAGTTAGGCTGCAGGAAACGCTTGCTGAGGAAATGCTTGCTGCGGTAAATGTTTCAAGGGACTAATGACCAAAAGCAGTAAACCGAGGATTGCATGGAATCAGGGATATTTGTGTGAGAGATCGGCGGTAAGGGAGTGCCAAGGCACAGTGTAAGGTGTTGGTTCTGTTATCAATGAGTTGAGGCTGGTGGTGCCAAACATGGAATGAAAGAGAATTGAGTGTAATATCAAGAGGCAATCATCCATTATTGAAGTTCATGTTTTTGTAAATCTGCTATAACATGATCAGCAATGGTGCATGCCAATGGTTTTTTTCGATCGCCAAGTCAATAGCCAGGTCCAAGGCCATTAAAATCCCTACAGAGGCTGAAGATCTCCCGCTGGCCAAGACAAATCTATGAACTACACACGTTTCCTTTACAATTCATCCATCACATTCAATTAGATATACATAAAGTAAATCTAGAGCATTGCAGGAAATGGAAACAGATCTTGAGTGATACTCAACTATGAGGTATCCCGTCATTGGACCCTTTGACCGTTGGAATCGCTGTAGTTTGCGCGCCAATAGTAACTCTCAGCGATGGTCCACCGATGAATATGCTGTAATTGGCGGTACCTTGGAACGAGGCAAGCCTGTACCGGTATTCGTCAGGTTTTCGCTCCTCAAGAGAAAACTCTTTAATTCTACGACGCTGCACTGTGCTTTACTACAACATCGCTCACTTTCCAACGCTAAATTACCTCGGTTCCCATCACAATCGTAAGAAGATTCTCCAGGAAATTAACAATTGTAACTCAATCCATCGTCTACTTTTCGAACCACAAATTCCTAATTTCTTCCCCGTGGGAACTTGTGATAAACTGGACCCTCGCACCGCATCGAGGTTGTCGCCCGCTCCATATGAGGAGGTGATCATCAATATAGTGGCTCTCGTACAATTCCCACTTCTCCCCCGCGGCCCTGTTTTTCTTCGCCAGTTTTTTAGGTGCTGCTGACAATAACATTAGACCCTCTTCTCGCGTGCGTGAAAGAAATATCGGGGTTTAATCTTCTGTTGATCGGCCGGCCGTGCACATTGTGTGCAAACTGCATGTGTAAAGCTGCAAACCGAGGCTTGGTATCAGGTATTTCGTGAATTTTACAGCCGCAACTAACACAATCACACCTGAGCCAATGACGTCTCTACCGTTGCGCAAAAACAGTGATCGCCACAGCTGCAGAGTTTCCTAACAGGGGTTTTTCCTCTAGTTGTAAGCACTCATGTTTCATCCCGACCCTCCATCACCTAAAAAGAGTCTTTCTTCTCTGGCGCCTCTGCCGCACTCTCCCAGGTATCATTCCTTCTGCCGTAGAATTGATTGACGTCAGAGTTTCTTCTTTCAGTAACCCGAGAAGTCCTGGCGGGGCCGCTGCCCCGGGATCTTACCAAGAACCGGAAGAGATCCTTACTGAGGGAGAGAATCGGATGCCGGCACGGTACGGAATGACGACACGCCTTTGGGCCCTGTAAGGCCAACGGATTACAGCACTTACAGCGGTTTGAACACAGTGGATTGCAGCACGACTCAGTGCCCATGTCTGAGTCTCCAATAATCCTTCGGCTCCGCTTGGATGGGGGATGGAGATGGAGCCCACGCATGTACCTAGGGACCCCGTGGGACCTTATGTCCAACGTCCAACTTTGTTAACTTTGTTCCAGGATGATCGTCACTTCAACCGTGGAGACAACGTGGAGAAGAGGACGGATAGTACATGCAGTTTGAGTAGAAGGAGGGTACAGAGTTTTTCCCACTCCCCCAGACAACGCCCGCAATTGTCAATATAAAGACCCCATCATGTCCCTCTCATTGATCATCTTTCTCTTGTCATACGCGATTGTGCATACAGCTCCTGGGTGAGCTGCTATTATCTTTGTTTTGTCGTCAGGCATAGCTGGTCTTGCTATTTCTCCCCTCTCTCTTGTGCACGCAAAAACCGCCCATCATGCCTCCTCATTTCGCAGGCCTCACGGGCAAGAAATTGTCCCTGGCCATCTCGACCGTCGCGACGACTGGTTTCCTGCTCTTTGGTTACGATCAGGGTGTCATGTCTGGAATTATCGACGCTGACCCCTTCCATGATTACTTCCCCGAAACAAAGAATAGTACTATGCAGGGCTTCGTCACGGCTATCTACGAGATTGGTTGTTTGCTCGGTGCCATGTTCATTCTCTGGATCGGTGATCTTCTCGGTCGTCGAAGGGCTATGATTCTTGGTGGTTGGATTATGATTGTCGGTGTCATTATCCAGATCACTGCTATGAAGGGCCATTCTGCTCTTGCGCAGCTCATCATCGGTCGCACAATCACTGGTGTTGGTAATGGTATCAACACCTCGACTATCCCTACTTACCAGGCTGAGTGTTCCACCACCACCAACCGAGGTCTCCTCATCTGCATCGAGGGTGGAATCATTGCCTTTGGTACCCTCATCGCCTACTGGATCGACTACGGCTGCTCTTACGGTCCCCAGGACCTCACCTGGCGATTCCCCATTGCCTTCCAGGTCGTCTTTGGTCTTATCCTCTGTGTTTCCATGGTCTGGCTTCCCGAGTCTCCTCGATGGCTGCTCACTCACGACCGCCACGAGGAGGCTGAGCGTGTCATTGCTGCCATCCGTGGTTACGAGGTCGACAGTGACGAGACCCGCGCCGAGCGAGACCGTGTCGTCGACTCTATCCGTGCCTCTGGCTTTGCTGCCCAGAAGAGCACCCCCATCAAGGCTCTTTTCACCGGTGGAAAGACCCAGCATTTCCGCCGTATGCTTCTCGGCTCTGGCTCGCAGTTCATGCAGCAAGTTGGGGGTTGCAATGCTGTTATCTACTACTTCCCCATTCTCTGCACTGACATCTTTGGCGACAAGAACCTTGCTCTTCTGCTCGGTGGTGTCAACATGATTGTCTACGCCATCTTTGCTACCTCCTCCTGGTTCCTCATTGAGCGTGTCGGCCGTCGCAAGCTGCTCCTCATCGGTACCGCTGGTCAGATGCTTTCCATGTTCTTGACCATGGGCTTCCTTATCCCCGGTGGTAACGACCCTGGTACCAACTCTCCCCAGATCTCCAAGGGTGCTATCGCTGGTCTCTTCACCTACATTGCTTCATTCGGTGCTACCTGGCTGCCTCTTCCTTGGCTCTACCCCGCCGAGATTAACCCCCTCAAGACCCGTGGCAAGGCCAACGCTACATCTACCTGCACCAACTGGCTCTTCAACTTTGTCATTGTCATGATTGTGCCCATTATGATTGCCAACATCCACTGGGGTACCTACCTCTTCTTCGGCTGCGCCAACGCCACTTTCTTCCCCATCCTGTACTGGTTCTACCCCGAGGTAAGCTTTATTGTCCACTCCGCATTTGAATATCATCTAACAGACCACAGACTGCCAACCGATCTCTCGAGGAAATTGACATCATCTTCGCTAAGGGCTTTGTGGAGAAGATCTCCTATGTTCAGGCCGCCAAGGAGCTTCCTTTCCTCTCCCACGAGGAGGTCGAGCGTGAGGCTATCCGTCTTGGTCTTGTCGATGAGGCTGGTCGTGGTGGAATGATAGAAAAGCCCAACGAGGAGACTGGCACTGTCCGCGACGAGTCCGGCTTTAACTCTGAGAAGTCCTAAAAACCTTGAATCATTACATAGAATATATTATCCTAGGAAAAATAAGAAACTTAATATATCTCTTAGTCTTACTTTTTCTGTCTATTATGCTTTTACTTTTATTTTAATTCTTTATATGTATTTATAGTCTTTTATAAATATATATACCTAGTATAATATATACTCTATAATATTCTAATTAAATACTTATTATAAGATTAGAGCTATTATTAATAACTATTAA
>ONZP01000290.1:0-119219 GCA_900312805.1 Fusarium torulosum
CCCCATCAACTTGGCGCCTTATTTGAACTTGGCTTTTGAATCTCCATCTCCAAGTAGTAAAAGGTGGGCAGAAACCTTGTTGGACTACTCACCCTGTACCCAGTTCTCAAAATCCGTTTCTCACTTTGGTCAACTCCATGCGCTGAAGAGATACGCGTACGGAATAAATATGGATCTACCTATTGTATAGCAGATAGATCTAAGGATCTCGTCCTGCAGCACTTATTAGATAACAACCGAAAAGGCCCGAACACTATCTCAGTTGGTATCCGCTGAGTTTTCGTGCTACATATCCAAGACAACTAACAAACACTGGAACCCCAACCCCACAGGGATCGTCCATGAAGGAACAGAAGAAGAAAGAAAAAAGAGGCCCGAGAGCGCTGCAATGCTTGAGGCCTTCGACAAATTCCTCAAGGTCCAGACCACACCGCAATAGCCTGAAGGCTTGGCTGCGTCGACATGGCTGAAAGCTGTGATGGTTCACCCCAGAGTTCTGTTGAATGCAGCCCGGAGAGAAAGCCTGGGGAAATCTGGCGCTTATGCCAGGGCTCTGGAAAGCCAAGACAATGCCCTCCAGATTATGGTACGATTGATTGCAGATACCAACCTCGGATTTGCGAGCTTTTCGGCCAAGTTCCATATCGCCAAGTTCTTGGAAGAAACAGGCAGAGAAATACCAGGCAGATTTGATGTCCCCTGCAGCCGAGAACAGTGAATACTGGAATTGATAGTTTTCAAACAAATGTGGATACAGGCTCTGAGTGGTCCGCATGTATGAAGTTGGCTTGCTTTTTCTGAGGGTAGGATATGCTGAGCCGCAACTGTCAGGGTGGTTCGACAACGTCGACTGCCAGAGACAGTATAGAAAGATCGCCGACGCCCGAGCGTACATAGGACTATCTGCCGAGTGTCGTTGGGTTTCCAGATGCTGTTCAAACTCCCCGGCCGGCTTCAAGTCCATGCTAAATCCTGTTCAAAGACCGTCAGATACCCGCTTCGGCTCCAGCTCTCCAGGTTTTAAACATTGGCCGCCGTTCCCGCAATAAAGAGACCGATCTTCACAATCAACATGCCGAAGTCCCATCTATAGCTGCTTAAGAAGTTTCCACCAACATTATCCTATACAGTAACTGCAGTTTGATCCATTGAGAAATAACGGCAAGTATCTGTACAAGCCGCATCACTCAATGGCATTAGGCCGGGTATCGTGAGCGGGTTAGAAAGCGGCACGGCGTTTCGGGACCTGCATGGCAGAATTTCTTTTTCCCTCCCCGAACGGAGATAGGCAGGTCCGACACCATGTTCCCCATAATAGAAGTCGGTGGTGGTGCGTTATTCTTCACAAAAGCAAAGCCCCCACGCGATGTCTCATGTCTGCAGTCAAAGGCTGTGATTACTGTACAGTACGGCCGTGGCACCGACACATCCGGATTGTCCCTTTCAGGAGAGACAACATCTCCGCCTCGGAGAAGCCTCTGCGTCTTGGGGTTCTGGAGACCGGGGCACCTCCGTGGGGAGGATAGTCCCCGCTGGGTCCGCCCCGAGACAGCAGCCGGAGGTCGGATCCAATCGCAGGAGATAAGTGACCCGTTATTTTCCCCGTGTAAGCCTTGCGTGCTGTGGAAAAAGACCAGCCAGTGACCTGTAAGAGAAGAGCATCCGTCGTGCTAGGCATAGGCGCCCCATTCCTGGGAGGACAAAGTGCTGTCTAGGGTGGACCGAGCGAATCCTAATCTTTCGTCTTGCTGCGGCATACGGCGCTTCTCTCGTTTCCCGCCTTGGAAGTTGTCGTTCATAGTAGCTGGGCGTCAACGCGTCCGCGTCCGGCGTCTCTTGACCTGCGAGAGGCAAGGATCATCGCCCGTCTACAGTGTGTAGCCTTTACCGTATATTTTACGGCCTTCCACAAACAGAATGCATTGCCAATCAAACGGAAGCAATAAAGGCTAGCGCAATGTATGCGCGTGAGTCGTAGAGCATTGGCATCTGTTGAGGATAGAGAAATTGTATGTAATCGCTATGCAACGCGCTGCTTCAACGAGGTGTGATTCGCCGGTCAACGAGTTGCTGGAATGAGGCTAAAGGGGATAGCGCAGAGATTTCTGAAGGGCATCGCGTACCAGATTAGTGGGCCATTGTAAATAAAATGCCGATGATTTAAGCTTATTGTCACGTTCAGGGAGATCCTGGATGATCTGGCGGAGGACTGATTACGTATCATGTACCTCGCATAGCGGGATGGCTTCTAGAAGCAGTGGAAGCCCATCACGTGGTAAATAGCGTCTTGACAGACAAGAGATAAGCTCGGTGGCATTTGCCACCAAGATGATGTTGCAGCCGTTAGTGCATTATCATCTCACAGCCGTGGGTGAGCATGACACCCCTGCCCATCTCAAGGCGCTAACGTCGAGGTACTTGTGCTAGCTAAGGCGTCCTCCAAACTCTGGGCGAAGATAAGAGTCTGTGACTAACAATATCAAGTCTTGCCAAGGGTGGCAGTGCCTGCACCTCATCCTTGGCAAAGATGTGCAATGAATTTGCTGAGATAGGAAAGCTGGGCTGCGTAACCGCGTGAAAGGCAGAGGAAACCCAACCCATCTCTCAGCCAAACATATCTCGAGATCTGATCTTGACCCCAAGATCTCCCCGGTCCACGGAGGAGCGAAGTCACGAGACTGGCCAGTTACAACCAACAGCAGGATGAAGCAGGTGGGTAATCTACTCCATGCCATGCTGGAACTGCAGTGTCTCTCGGCCTCGGACCTCCGTGGTGTTGTGATATTCATGTAGGTATATCCGGCCCGTAGTTATGCGAGCTGAAGAATAATAGCAAGCGCCTCTTATCCGGCCCGGTCTTTTTTCTGTTGTTGCAAGTGAGATTTCCGTAGGAATAGTTTGCCTCTGGAATCGTTTCATCGATGCTTCTACACTACGACATCGTAGTAACCCAACGTGCAGAAAGCGAGAGAGAAAAAAACAAGCCTAGAGCCATGGAAAGCATGGTTAGAGTTAACGAGACGTTTGATGACGGACCACGGCCAATGACGTGATGACTTGGTTAGCAGAAATTATGTATGCCCAGAAATGCCAATACTGATCCTTCCACCTTGAGTAGAAAATACCACCGAAAGAGTCGCAAAGAATGGTGTGTGTCATGGAAAAGAGGGAGGGGGAGGGTGTGTGTCTCTGTAGGTGCTGCTTGCTCTGCTCTACACTGCACTGGCTCACCTACCCAATAGCGACCATCTCGTCTAACGTCGGTTCATTCATGGGGGCCAATGCGCTGAAGGTGAACTCGCCTGGCCCACCGTTATTCGGTGATGGCAGTGGGAAGTCCCCTGGAGCCTGGGGGAGCTTTGAGCCTCATGAGAGCCTCATCAGGTGATGCTGAAGCAAGGCTTTTTTGACCCCAGAGCCACCAGCCCCATCCTCCAACTCCAACTCCAACCTTAACCCCAGCCCCAGATGGAAACTGACGATAGTCCTCTCACGACCGCTATTTTGTCTTCCAAGGCAAGGTAAGGCTCGAGTTCGGGTTCAGTGAAAGCAATGACTCTGGCGATGGTCTTTATCCCGGTCTCCCAAGAATACCAAGCCTTGGCCAAGCCTCGTGCTGCCCACTCAGGAAGGCCAATTGCTGCCGAGCCCGCCACGCCGCGTCACAGGTGCTGCCGAGTCTTCAAATGACGTGCGGACGGGCCAAGATAGCCCAAGACACCAAGACATCAATACACCAGCCAAGACAAACGATGGACGCCTACTGTAAGGACGCCTAAGAACGCCCCCCCATCGATCGTCGAGGACCGTTCAGCAGCCCCCAGAACGGTACCGTACAGAACGGCGCCACAATCAACCAATTGGCGTCCGTTTCACCCCAAATGAGGGAATACTGGGTCCTGGGGTTCCCTCCACCAGCATCCCCTTGCTGTTAGTGTTTAGCAGTAAAGCAACCAGCATCCAGCAACCAGCACTGGGGGGCGTTTTCTCAACAACAACAAGTAACAACCAAGGTTTGGTCATATCGCCAAGACTCGCGCTCCCAATCCAAACCCCGCCTTTGGAAGAGAAACACCAGCAGAGAAGGAAAAATTGGAAACCTTCTTGGCATTGTGGAGTCCCCTGGACAAGAGACTGAAAGAATGATGGATAGTGACTTGAGCCAAGAGAATGTAAGAGGGTCTGGCGAGATAAGCATTGCTCAACTCCTCGAGATGGACGTCTATAAGACTTCCCCATCTCCCCGCACGATATCCTTATTTTCTCTGGAATCCTCTCTCTCCCCAAGGATCTCGTCTCCCAACTTGCTCTCCAACCCTCCGACGCCAGACGAAAGGCTTCCTGCAACAAAAGACCCAGACAATTGGATCTTCACAGGAACCCCCAGACACAGGCTTAAGGGTCTAATGATCTAAACGAACACATATCGAGTTCGAGAATCCCCCATCACCCAACACCACGACACAAACACATCTTCAGGCTGGCGCCCGATAGCTTCGACTTCCACTATGGGTAATACCAAGCAGCAGGACGAGGCCATCGCAAACCATGTCTCGGGCCAGAGCAATGAGCCCATGAGCCATCCCGCTCACGCCTTGAGCTTCGAGGCTGTTGTCGAGGAGCTCAAGACTGACACCATGCACGGTCTCAGCACGGCCGATGCCAAAGAGCGACACGAGAAGTTTGGCAACAACGATCTCGGCGAAGCTGATGGCGTTCAACCTCTCAAAATCGTTATCGCTCAGGTTGCTAACGCAATGACACTGGTGAGTTTAAACTAGCAGCGTTTTACCCTACTATATCCAAAGCCACTATGGCTAGCACACCCCCACACACTCTTCAGAGTTATGGTTAAGCATATCTCGATGGCTGGACTTTTTTTGCACCCCTAGAATCTCGGCATGCATACTTCTTAATTAGGCACTCCGTCGTTCCCATCATCAACCCAACCACAACCCCTGCACTATTTCGAGATGGGGTCACTTACTGACGTCTGCCAAGGTGCTTATTCTTGCTATGGCTGTTTCTTTCGGTATCAAGTCATGGATTGAAGGTGGTGTCGTCGCCTTCATTATTGGTCTCAACGTCACCGTCGGTTTCTTCCAGGAATACTCTGCCGAGAAGACCATGGACTCGCTCCGATCCATGTCTTCTCCTACCGCTAGTGTTGTCCGAGATGGAGACTCCAAGGTCATTCCTTCAGTTGAGGTCGTTCCCGGTGATCTTGTGGAAATCAAGACCGGAGACACGATCCCTGCCGATATTCGGTGAGTTTAAAATCATGCTTCTTTTATAACTGGGTCTCGATTTAACTAACTCTTGACTAGACTGATTGAGGCTGTTAACTTCGAGACTGACGAGGCTATGTTGACTGGTGAGTCTCTCCCCGTTCGAAAGAACGAGGATGAGGTTTTCGAGGACAACACCGGACCCGGTGACCGTATCAACGTCGCCTACAGCTCCTCCACTGTTACCAAGGGACGTGCTAAGGGTATTGTCTTTGCTACTGGTACCAGCACCGAGATTGGTGCTATCGCTGCTGCCCTCCGAAAGAAGGACAGCAAGGTCCGTCCCGTGAAGCGTAAGCCTGATGGTTCTGCCAAGCCTCACCGATACCTCGAAGCCTATACTCTTACTACTACCGATGCTGTTGGTCGTTTCCTCGGTGTTAACGTCGGCACTCCTCTCCAGAAGAAGCTGTCCCGGCTGGCAATCTACCTCTTCGGTACTGCTGTTATCTGTGCTATCATCGTCCTTGCTGCCAATGACTTCAATGCCTCCCAGCAGGTCATTATCTACGCTGTCGCTACTGGTCTCTCTATGATTCCCGCCAGTCTGGTTGTCGTCTTGACTATCACTATGGCTGCTGGTACCAAGCGCATGGTTGAGCGAAACGTTATTGTTCGAAACCTCAAGTCTCTTGAGGCCCTTGGTGCTGTTACCGATATTTGCTCCGACAAGACTGGTACTCTCACTCAAGGTAAGATGGTTGCCCGTGGAGCCTGGACTCCTGGAAAGGGAACCTACCTTATCGAGAACACTACCGAGCCTTTCAACCCTACCCTGGGTGACCTCCGCTGGTCTCGCAGCCAGCCTCACGAGCTTCCTCTCAAGGATGGCGGTGATAACTGCGGTGCCCTTTCTCCCATCAGTGAGCTCCTCACCCAGAGCAAGTCTGCTCTGGTCAAGTTCCTCGAAGTCGCTTCCCTTGCCAACCTTGCCACCGTCAACGAGAAGAACGGTGAGTGGCACGCCCGTGGTGACCCTACCGAAATTGCCATCCAGGTCCTTGCCTCCCGCTTTGACTGGAACCGTCTCCGTCTTACTAGCCACGATGCTGCCAACCAGTACAGTGAGATCGCTGAGCTTCCTTTCGACTCTGACGTTAAGCGCATGTCTGTCATCATGAAGGACAACCGAACCAACCAGCTCTTTGCCTTCACAAAGGGTGCTGTCGAGCGTGTCATTGGTGCCTGTACTACTTACTGCCCTGAAGATGATGAGGAGCAAGTCCCCATCACTGAGGAGTTCCGCGAGCAGATCCTCCGCAACATGGAGTCCTTCGCTGGCATGGGTCTCCGTGTCCTTGCTCTTGCTTCCAAACCATACAACGTCGACATGAAGAAGGGTGATGAGATTGACCGCACCACTGTTGAGTGTGATCTTGTCTTCCGCGGTCTTGTTGGTCTTTACGATCCTCCCCGTCCTGAGTCCGCTCCCGCCGTCCGAGAGTGCCATCAGGCTGGTATCTCCGTCCACATGCTTACTGGTGACCACCCTGAGACCGCCAAGGCCATTGCCATCGAGGTTGGTATCCTGCCTACCCGCATGGACATGGTTGCCGAAGACACTGCTTCTATTATGGTTATGACTGCTACCCAGTTCGATGGTCTTACCGATGATGAGGTCGACCAGCTTCCTTTCCTCCCTCTGGTTATTGCCCGATGTGCTCCCCAGACTAAGGTCCGCATGATTGAAGCTCTCCACCGACGAGACAAGTTCTGCGCTATGGTATGTTCTAATCTTCTTACTCCCGCCACAATGCATTGTACTAACTTGAACAGACTGGTGATGGTGTCAACGATTCTCCCTCTCTCCGCCGTGCTGATGTTGGTATTGCCATGGGCCAAGCCGGTTCCGATGTCGCCAAGGATGCTTCCGATATTGTTCTCAGTGACGATAACTTCGCTTCTATTGTCGCCGCTATTGAGGAGGGTCGCCGTATCTTCGACAACATCCAGAAGTTCATCCTCCACGTACTCGCCACCAACGTCGCCCAGGCTCTTGTCCTTCTCGTCGGTCTCGTCTTCAAGGACCGAACCGGTCTCTCTGTCTTCCCCATCGCCCCTGTCCAGATCATGTGGATTATCATGGCTACCTCTGGTCTCCCCGACATGGGTCTCGGTTTCGAGCGTGCCGTCGCTGGTATCCTTCGCCGACCCCCGATCTCGCTCAAGACTGGTGTTTTCTCTTTCGAGTTCATCATCGACATGATTTTCTACGGTCTCTGGATTGCTCTTCTGTGCCTCAGCTCTTTCGTCCTCCGCCTCTACGCCTTTGGCGACGGCGAGCTCGGTGAGGACTGCAACGACACCTACAGCGAGAGCTGTGAGACTGTCTTCAAGGCCCGTGCCACCACCTTTGCCTGCCTTACCTGGTTCTCCCTCTTCCTCGCTTGGGAGATGATTGATAAGCGACGATCTTTCTTCCGCATGCAGCCTGGCTCCAAGCTCTACCTCACCCAGTGGATGCACGATATCTGGCGCAACCAGTTCCTTTTCTGGGCTATTATGCTCGGTATCATCACCCTATTTCCCATCCAGTACATCCCCGTTATCAGCGACACCGTCTTCAAGCACAAGGGCATCACCTGGGAGTGGGCCATTGTCTTCATCGCCGCCTTCCTCTTCTTCGGCGGTGTTGAGGCCTGGAAGTTTGGCAAGCGTGTCTACTTCCGCCGTCAAGCTGCCAAGTCGCAAGGCACTGACTGGAAGGATATGGACCTTGAGCAGCGCACTTTCGGCGAGTACCTTACTCCCGACTCTAGCGAGGCCAGCGTCCGCCATGATTCTGAGAAGGTCGATGCTCAGGCTGCTGCTCAGCGCAACAACAACATGACTGAGAAGAAGGCGTAAAGGAATCGCAATGATTATGATGCATATTTGATATAACACTACCGTGAGAGATAGATGTAAGGGGATGAACAAAAGCTCAAACGACCCGCGAGGATGCCACTTCGCTGAGACGCGAGGTGCCAACGACATAAGTGGAAAGGGTTCAATAATCACAAGGTGGACACGAGGAGGGGAGAAATAACTTGACTTGGATTGAGCCGCTGAGATTGCGAGCTCTTCACCGGAAGGACCCCAAAAACAAATGCCCACAGAGGATGCCGTTGGTCGTAATGAGAGGAGGGGTTTAGAGGAGCATGGATGGATATACCAGTTCCCTTTGAGATTTATATGCATAAGCGGTAATGATTCCTTGAATACAGTCAAATCTTAAACATATATAAATCCTTTTCCCTATGTGACATGTGGTGATTCGTTTGTCTTTAGTGCTGACATTCTGGGGTAAAGTCAGCACTATGTTGCCGAGACTGATAGCCATGATGCCCGTATTCGTATGGACTTATGGATTGTACCTTGCAGATCATCTTCTGCTTATCATCCAGTTGGAGCTGTTTTGACATATGTGAATCCTTCAATGGCCAGCGAGCCAATCGCATCGCATATCCCTCAGAAATAGGAGAATCTGTGGAGTTAAGAGCAAGGCGGTATGGCTTGTCTAAAGGCAACGGGACCTCTAGAGGATGGTACCTGAGAAAAACCCTCCTTTCTACACTCAACATCAACCTCGTTCTTCTTCAGCAAACCATCAAAATGTCAAAGATAGAGAGCTCAAAACCTAAGAGGGAAATGCAGGTCCTCTCTCTGGGCCTGCCTCGTACCGGCACCGCTTCAATGGCTGAGGCGCTCACCATCCTGGGCTACAAAGACGTCTACCACGGCATCAAAAGCATCGACAACAAAGAAGACTGGACAATACTGGAGAAAGCAACAGATGCTTCTTTTCCGAATTTGCCGTCCTACACTGGTAGGCCTTTTACTCGCGAGCAGTGGGATGAGCTTTGGGGTCAGTGCGAAGCGGTTACTGATGTGGCATCCGTGTTTGCGCCACAGCTCATCGAAGCATATCCAGACGCCAAAGTAATTCTTGTTATTCGCGACTACGATGCTTGGTTTAAGAGCATAGACGAGGGTGTTCTCAAAGCGCTGTGGAGTCCCATTGGTCAATTCAGCATCAACTTCATCGAGCCCATCCTCGGCTCTGCAGCCGGTCGAGCAGCGACGAAGCAGATGCTGGGTCTTTTCCAAGCGCAAAACGTCCAAGAGGCTAGACAGAAGGGAAGAGAGACGTACGACCGCCATCACCGAGTTATCAAAGAGATGATTCCTAAGGAACAGCTCCTGGTGTACCGACTGGGCGATGGATGGGGACCTATCTGTGAGTTCCTGGGGAAGCCGGTGCCGGAGCAGGAGTTCCCTTGGGTTAATGAGGCTGCGGAGTTGCGGAGGGTTATATCGGCGAAGATCAAGAGGAATATACAAGAGGCTGCCGGGGTTGCTTTGCCTTGGGTTGGGGCGGCTGCTGCTGTGGGGGTTGGGTTGTGGATGGTTTTCAAGAGATGATTGTCTTGATTTATTGAGATGGGAGGAGGGAATATCATGTCGTTCGATTTTCTTACTGATCTGTTGTCTTGGAGGTTGTTTCACAGCGTTTGGGATGGCACTTTGTGTGACACCTTACTTTTGGGCTGTATATTGCGTGGCTGCTTATGTGATAGACCTTGACTACAAATCGGCGAACTGGAGAGTGTCGTAATATGGTGAGAGACATAGGCAATAGAAAACCTTAGTTCTTCGCCGGAATCAATGTAATTGAGACTCGTCTTTGTTGGATCCAAGAATGGCTTATGAATCCAAAGACCCAAGCATGATGTGTTTCAACCGCGGCCCTCTCTAAGCTAAGTCCCCGATACTAAAAATCTTGGCCCATGTCAGAACAAGCTCTCCGAACAGTATCGGGTAATTATATCACTCGTCCTACTTACGTAGCTCTAGAAAAACAAGCTACAATACCCCTCCGTTGATTCATTGTCTAACTAGGAAGATACTGGAACCTTGTTTATCTCCGCGGTCCCCCCCCCTGCCAGGAACAGTGCTTCGCCGTAAAGCCAAGACAGCTAAACCGAGAGGGAAAAAGGGCACTAAATTTAGGGTTAAAATATGCTTATCGCAAGTGTTATGGAGCCTCCGCCGATCGGACAACGTCATGGTAGGTTTCTCATGACGCATTCATGAGATAGCAGCCGAGAGAACGAATGGGAAGATACCGGTGACAAGGCTTCGAGACGGGGAGAAGGAACATGCTGGAATTAGAGAATAATGATGAAAGTTGACGTTCCGCCGAACTAGGAGGTTATATAAAGAGAGGCCCCAGTGAGATGCCAGAGGGATTATTCAATATTGATACATTCAACCTTCACTACCACACATAACCACCATTTTGTGCTCTTTCAGAATACTTAAAATTATTCAAGATGGCCTCTGATCTCATGGGAAAGCTCAAGGAGACCCTGGCTCCTACCAACAAGGAGTCTCGCAACAACGACTCCTACAACACCGAGTCTCATAACCCCAGCTCTTACAACACTGAGTCCTACACCCCCAACCAACACAACGAGCAGCGAGATTTTGGCTCAAACGCCCGCACTGCACCCCTCGAGTCAACCAGCGACCAGTCTCGGCAGACCGAAGGTGTCCGCACCGGAGACAGAATCGACTCACTGGTAGAAAACGTTCCCGGCGTACCCTCCACCCAGACCAAGCCTTCGTAAGTCCCTGCACACTGAGAATAGAATACTACAGCAGCTAATGACATATATCGACAGAAACCCCCCTTCTTACCAAAGCACCATGCACCAATCCCACAACACACCCATCGACGCAGCCCGCGCTCCTCCCTCTGCTCTCAGGGCGCACCTTGGTGAGCCGGTTATCGAGCATGATTACCCCGAGGACAGCACGACGAAGCGCCATTCTGTCAGCCATCAGGAGGAGCACTATAACCTTAACTAATTGATGTTGTTCACTTAACGATGAGATGGCTTGTAGTTAGCTACGGGAAGTGAAGGATGTTGGGTTTAGATCACGTTGTATGATAATGAGGAAACCCTCGATAATAACGATCAACTATACGCTGTATTTAATATTGTGAATGCTATGACTGAATTCTGGAAACGCGTGAACTATGGGGAGCATTGGTTCTTCATGGGAGACCGAGGCGAAAGACACCTTCATAATGGAAGTTAAGATAAGATGTTATTCTCCCAATCCGCTGTCTTCATAATTTTAAAAGAGGTCATTAATACCCTGAGTCCCAGTTGTAATAGAGTCGCTTCATTATCATTCCACTTCTAAGATGCTTCTCATAATCTCTTGCATGGACGAAATACAGAGCTATGAATATAGTGTGTGTGATGTTCTTACATAAATACTAACATCCAGCTAGTACATGAAGAAAAAGACAGTAACTGCAAGTAATGAGATGCCAGATGATGAGGAGTAGCACCTTATCACTAACGCGGACCGGCTGATCTTCCTCGAAGCCCATGGCCGAACATCCCCGCTCCGGCGCCGGATCCACAGCCCGGGCGCTATTCCCGATGCTGCAGTTCCGCACCGGCTCTGCCCCGCCCCGTCGATTCTGAGATCATGGCTGGTGCAGAAACGAAACACCAAGCTGATTTTGTCAACGGGCGCATGTCAGATAATCTAGCCGCAGTGCGTCTTTTATAAATGCAGGTGGAAGTAAGTTGGCCAAGGTGAATAGCTTGACCCCGGGTAGCAAACCGGATACCGCTGGGCAATACGTATAATGTCCCGGGCGGACATAGCCGGATGGACAAGTCAGACTATATGCCATAGTATGATCTGAGAATCCGCTGTAAATGATATGAGAGGGTGATCACTCTACTACTACGTATCGTTGGTCGCAAAGCCTTCTGGAAGAACAAACATCAGCCCCGATCTTATCTGCTATTACCCGGCTCCTCACAACATATATTCGTATCATGATCAAGCAGAAATATTCCTCTGCCAGCTCCGCTTGGAGCTTTTCCCGGTCCAATTCTCACCGACGGATCCCTCTCCACTAAAATCCGCCAGGGCAACTGGGTTCATTGGAGCGGGTAAATGCAGTCTGGCTAAATGCCCAACTCAAACGAAGCGCTCCCGTCATGACACTCCGCAGTTGCGGTCTTGTGAGCTTGTGTCGCAAATATTGCTGTCTTTTGATTGGTGAGGGTAGAAAAAAAAGAGGTCGAAGCTCTTTGTCGCGTCCTGTCGCGGGTCTACGTGGGGGTGTAGTATCATGGCCGCGGCGTGTCTGCTCGACGGGTATTTACCAGAGAGTAGGTACCGACAGCTATTGGGTATGCTTGATCAATTGAGGAGAAAGTAAAAGAGAGAAAAATATCGAGGGGCCATGTGATGGGCTGTCAGTTCATCCGTGGGAGGGATGCTAATGGGACGGGGACGGGGGTATATGAGGTGCACATGTCGCTCTCATCAGCAGATTTTCTTCCAATCTCAACCTGTGATTTGAAAATCGATCTTCAGCTTCAGCCTATTGTTGGTTTTTGACGTGTTTGCGGCGACAATTGATTGTCAAACTCCACATTTGCGACCCTTGGTTGATCCATATAAGACGGAGGGACATCCCACATTGTACCACCAGTGACGACTCTACTCCAACATCCTACGAACCTGCGACTCTTCCTCTTTTCTCTCCTCTGAACATATTATTACTCTTTGAACTTCTCATAATCATCACAGCTAAACAATAGCAACAATGGCCAGCGTATGTCAAACCCAAGCTCATGGCAGCACATCTCACCTCACCTCACATCATACCCCGCCATCATGGCCCCTCATGACGTCGAACCACCGCAATTGAATTGGCTAACACCCTCCCTCACACAGAACCTGTCCTTCGTGCTCAACAAGCCCGGCGATGTCTCCTTCGAGGAGCGCCCCAAGCCCACCCTCGAGAGCCCTCACGATGTCCTCGTCGCCGTCAACTACACCGGCATCTGCGGTTCCGACGTGCACTACTGGGTCCACGGCTCCATTGGCAAGTTCGTCGTCGAGGACCCCATGGTTCTGGGCCACGAGTCGGCCGGTACCATCGTAGAGGTTGGTTCCAAGGTCAAGACCCTCAAGGTCGGCGATCGCGTCGCCCTCGAGCCCGGCTACCCATGCCGTCGATGCCAGAACTGCCTCGCCGGAAAGTACAACCTCTGCCCGGACATGGTCTTCGCCGCTACACCTCCTTACCACGGCACCCTGACCGGCTACTGGACCGCCCCGGCCGACTTCTGCTTCAAGCTTCCCGACAACGTCTCCCAGCAGGAGGGTGCCCTGATTGAGCCTCTCGCCGTCGCCGTCCACATCGTCAAGCAGGCCCGCGTCAAGCCCAGCGACTCAGTCGTTGTCATGGGCGCCGGCCCCGTCGGTCTCCTCTGCGCCGCCGTCGCAAAGGCCTACGGAGCTTCCAAGATCGTCAGCGTCGACATTGTCCAGAGCAAGCTCGACTTTGCCAAGGACTTTGCCTCTACACACACCTACGCTTCGCAGCGCATTGCGCCCGAGGAGAACGCCAAGAACATTCTCGAGCTCGCTGGTCTCCCCGACGGTGCTGACGTTGTCATCGACGCCAGCGGTGCCGAGCCCTCCATCCAGGCCTCTATCCACGTCCTCAAGAACGGCGGTAGCTACGTGCAGGGCGGTATGGGCAAGTCCGACATTACCTTCCCCATCATGGCTTTCTGCATCAAGGAGGCTACAGCCAGCGGTTCATTCCGATACGGCGCAGGCGATTACCCTCTCGCCGTTGAGCTAGTTGCCAGCGGCAAGGTCGACGTCAAGAAGCTCATCACTGGAGTTGTTGACTTCAAGCAAGCTGAGGAGGCTTTCCAGAAGGTCAAGGAGGGAACAGCGATCAAGGTGCTTATCAAGGGTCCTAACGAGCAGTAAATGACTGTTGAGTTGGAGATGATGAGCGATGAATGAATGAACGAACATAAAAACAAGAACTAAAAGCTATAGTATATTCAAGGAGATGGGCTTGGATAAGACATGAGGGGATGAGAATGGGGTGGTTGGCTGAGGCGTTTGAACTGTTATGAGTGGACTCGAGGCAAATGAGTCTTTTTAGTCCGCATCACTGTGCTCAATAGGCACTTAATAGACCTGTTACACCTATTCTGTAGTTTGCTTGCTTGTTGACTGCTGCCTGTGTCACCAACCGAGATGAGAGCTGTTGAGCTAGAGTAAACCTTGTTCCCACGGTGAAACAACAAAGAAATGATAAGGCTTCTCACGACGGCCAAGTCATTAAATAAGCCTCTGTAAGGCTATCCAAGTTACATAAAGAGGCACTAAAGTTTAGACTTGTATTATAAAACGGACCATAAACACGCCCTAAGGCCTAAGAGAGGGCCACAATCCCTTCAATCTCCCCAAATCAAAGCTTAAAGATCAATTCCGCACTCTACCCCTGTCCATTCCGCCCAGGCACACTTTAGCTCAACGGCTGAAAAGCACAGCCCAACCATGTCCACCTCCGCTTCAGCTCGTTTGCCGACACTTCTCCAAGCTCTCTCCAATGATACAAAGATTCACCCGTCTTACATTCCTGAAAGAGGAGCTCAAACAACCAATCTTGGAAACAGTGTATTATTGTCTTGTTGGCGCAAAAGCCGCATCAAAAACGCCCCGGAGAAGAGGGAGTAAAACCTCCCTGGTATGTTTCTATCCATGGGATCGACATCCGGCATGGGACGTCAAATAAATCCTTCGCGCATGCATATGCACGCACCTCAGAGCTGTTGTCTCAACCAATCACCATAAAGCATCTCGCGAAGCTTGCTCTCCTGGGATAAACCCCTCTCCGTCACTCCCCTCTGAGACCTCTTACACATAAAATGACACGCAGAATACAGGCTTGACTACTCCCTGGTAAGTCTAGTTTTCGAATACATGACGAAACAGACTAGAATACACCGCTGAAAACGCCTCGTCAAGTGCAGTGGATGACGGGCTTGAGGTGGCTTGCCGCACAGCCCAAAACATTCAATAATTGATTGTCGATTTCATGCCACTCCGCCTGTAACGGCATGTGTCTCTCATCTTGCGAGCCTCGTGCAGGGGGTTAAAGCAGGGCTGGGATAACCCTGCGTTGCACTTGTTTGTTGTCGATGGAACACCATGATTGCCGATGGTGTATTGTCACAACTCACAACTGACAGAAAAACCTCCTTTTCTTAACATGGAAGTAACGAAATTAACAAAAACAAAAACCAGTCGATTTATAAATAAATAAAAAGTATACATATCATCTCAAAGTTAAATGGCTTTCCCCCCAGGAACAAGACAATCTCCCCTTAAACGCCTCATTGATCCAGATCCCGCTCCACCCAAGCAGAGCGCCCAACAACGCCCATCATTGACACGATGCATCCCCAATGGCCAGCTGGGTGCGGCTGAAGGACGCTAACGCAGCCAACCGTCCAGGGTCCCATCCTGAATCTGCCTTGGGCTTCTCGTCTAAGTCAAGTTGAGTAGGGGTTGGTTGTGAGTCCCCCATCTATAAGGCTTCACGCGCGCCGCCGTTGAACCAAATCACTTCGTTCTGCTTCCAAGACTTATTTCTTGGCTTTTTAACTATCATTTACACTCAGTTTACATACGCTACTAAGCCTTTTCGAGCCACAAAATGGAACAGCATCATGAGAAGCCTGCGGCGGACCATGTTCTCCAGACTCCCCTCTGGATCATGATAATCCGCGGAGTTCAGTTCCTCCTCTCTCTTGTCATCCTCGGTCTCTGTGCTAGGCTTATGCATGACGCCACACTTCCCGAGGAGGCCTTCTCTCTCGCCGTTGTGAGTCTATCATTCCCCAGTCCGTATCTCATGAGCACACTAACACGCTCTCCAGGCAATCATCACATGGATTGTCATAGCCTACGCAGTCATCACCGAAAAGATCTCCAGCCTTCGAAGCGCATACCATATCATCGCTGTTATCTGTCTTGATGGCCTTATGGTTATTCTCTGGCTCGCAGCTTGGGCGGCCACCGCTGCTCGACGCGCCAAATATGTCGTCCCAGTCAACACTTATGGCTGTTACGATGATGGAAGTCTCGCAGATAGCAAGACCTGCAACATCTTCAAGCGTGATGGCGAGAATGTTATTCTTTTCAAGACTGGCCTGGCTATGCTCGCTGCCGTTGCAGGCCTGGGTGCCCTGGTCTGGTAAGTCACTATCATCCCGGAATGATACGTCACATTGGCTAACGCTGTACTTACAGGATCCTCTTCATCGTGACTTTCGTCTGGACCTTGGTCATGTTCCTCCGTGGACGCAAGGAAGGCCGCTTCGCCGTCGATACTTCAGCTTTGACCACTCCCAGCAACAACTATCAGATGGAGACCAAGGTCTCAGAAGCCCAGCCCATGACTCAACCTCAACCCCAAGAGGGCCAAGCTGTTCCTCAGTACCAACAACAGCCTGCTCCCGGCCAGTTTGCTCCTCAGCAACAGCAGCAGCAATACCCTCCTCAGAACGCTCCTAGCCCTTATCAGCCGGCCCAAAGCCCATACCAACAACAGGGCGCTTATCCTCCTCCCCAAGCAGCTCCATACTCCCCTCAAGATCAACAGTTCCAAGGACAGCAGACTCATGGGCAATACCCTCCTCAGCAGCAGTACCAACAGCCTCCTCAGACTTACGGAAGTGAGCTCTCTGGCTCTACACCTCCTCCTGCTGCCACTTCGCCGCCTCCTCACCAGCCTTACCCTCCCCAGGCGTATCCTCAACAGTAGATAAAGCAGGGCAAGAGGGGGTCTGGTGGTAGACCAGCTTTTGTAGCTTGCGGAGTAATGTTTGTGTTTTGCTTGTTTCTGATACCAATGAAAGCGGTCTTTGTAGGGGGAGGTTTAATCGACATTTATGATCTACCACTTTGCAATTAAATAAACGGGTTATGCTGAATGTCATGGATAATAACAATCAACAGTGTGCCTATTAAATCCTAGTGAGATGCTTGATACTGCTGTTTATAATTCCAACTTATGTGATGTCGTTGAACCTACCTAGTTAGCATGGCTTGTCCAGAAGGGGTTGTAGGTCAATGTGACTCGATGTCCTCTTACGACCTGCAGAGACTCATGCTCGCAGTCAAAAGGAAAGGCAGCCCATTGAATGGTATCGATATTTAAAGGTGCCCAGTCAAACACGATTTCACGACCGCCGTGTCCAACTGCAAGTTGTTTTACCGATATACTGGACTGGAAGACATATGACGAGTGAGCCCATCTGGAGATCAGTTTGTGGAGTATCGAAGTGAGGTTTAAAGCTGCTAGAGGGAGTAGAGTGCATGCGGACATTCTCCGTAGCACAACCTGGATCGATTTACCAGACTCACATTCAACTTATATAGCTCGGCCCCTGTGAGTAGAGTGGCTTCTCCATACCAGGACCTGTTTGATAGTGTCGATGATGCCATGCTCAAAGTCCCCTAATGGCAAATATGTCCCTTGCCTGCATATTTGTCCAATGCCGAAGACAGCGCAAAAAGGATATTTCACGGGGAAATATTGTCCCCATCAGCTCTAGGAGCAACAGCAGCAGACTTCATGCTAAAGTTGAGATGGCAATAGATAGAAGAGAACGTGTTACGATGGACTTCACGAGAGGAATAAATGCGATATTTTAGGGAAGTGCGGTGATCCTTTATAGACAACATGTGAACGATTCTTCAACTTCAGAAGAGTGCACAAAGTCAAGCCTCCTTTTCAGGTCCAAGTGTACTTTTAGTTCATAACGGTACTACAGCCCAGTCTCAGGCAGAGTCCATTCGACGACTGGGGGGCGCTGATGTTGATGATAGTGATACTCTGCCCATTGACAGACCCACGATGCACAGCCAGTGACCAGGCACTGTGAGAAATGGCATAGAAAACATACAATAATACAAATTACACAAAGCCATGGATTAGAAAATGTTTCACTAACATTCCCATTAGATGGTGCAATTCATCTTCCGATAACCCCCAAAACAGAAGGCGGTCAGCTAATTCTGCCACTCAATCATGGGCTCACCTCTCGGCATCCCGCAAGCTCCTCGTCCGATAGCTTCAGTCCGACCTCAACGATCCGCCACGAACATCCCGACGACCCTAGACGCACATTCCCGCACTCCTCCGAGCCTCATCTCTTCGATCCCTACGACTCCGAGCCCCGTGTGCTCACCCCATGGCCGCAATGGCCGCCAAGAACCCCCAGGTGCCAGAGCAGAAGCTCGGAGTCCCGTCGAGAAACCCTCTACCTCTGTCTGCGTCGCAAGAGGCACAAGTCCGAGATATTTTTTACCAAAAAGTCCGAAAAGAATGCGCCGATGAGATCAAAGGTGAGTTTCTACAAAACAACTTCATGATATCGCCTCTAGACTCTATGGAACCTGGACTATGAGACCTAGACTTTACGGAGCACCCATCGCTAACATTCCCAGCCTTCGCCGCATGCGCCCTCAACCGCACATTCACTGTCTCCTTCGCCTGCCGCGCCGAACACCGTGTCATGAACAGCTGCATGAAACTGCACGCCACACAAACCGCCCACGACGAAGCCCGCGAGGAGTGGTTCGCCCTAAGGATAGAGCGCCAGCGGGAGCGCGAGCGCAAGGCCAGAGTCGCGCATGCACAGGAGGACTTCATGCGCGAGTGGTGGGGTCTGCCAGAGCACGTTCGGCTGTCGAGGCAGAAGGAGATGGAGCAGCGCGGGGAGAGGATACACGGACTCACGGCAAGGGATCAGCCGAAGGAGAAGGGACAATGAGAGAGAAAAAGCAACAAAAAAAAATGAAAATATGTGTTGCATCTGTGGCGTTTGGGAGGGGATTGAAAATCATCTACGCTGCTCTGTACAGTATAAGGCCGATGGGTTTATGGCGGAATTTTGTAAGAATACAAAAGGCGGGATGCGAATATGAGAACTTATATCATTATGCCTATTGATTTATGAGCTTTCACAGAGACAAGTAAGACCAAATCAGACCGTGGATTTAGATTTGACAGTGACATTCTTCAAGGCGGACTAAAGGCATACGACCAGTGGTTTCGTAGCATGCAGCCACCGACCTGGTCACCAAATACCGAAACAAACTATGCCTCATACTCCAAGATCGCCGCACAGATTGCTCAACCGGTCGACGAATTGTGATAAGTTACCGCCAGTCTCTGCTTATCTCGCCTCCACAAATAGTCAGTATCCAGCCATGTCGATTTCTAACCCAACCCACACGGATAACTCTCTAGTGGGCTCATGTACGGCAGTTCATGTATGTAACAAGAGGGTTACGTGCATCAAGCGGTGAACCGTTGAAGTTTCAAGGCCGCTGTTGCGGTCGAGCGGGAATAAAGAGATATTTTCTTTGAGGCCTTCAACACGGGCCTGTATGACAAACCATGGTCCCTTTATGCAGCAGATGCAAACAAAGAGCACACATCTTTTCTTAATCATATTTCAATAGTGCACCGCAATAGGCCCAAGGATACCCCTTCAGCTCATACCGACTTACACAACTCCCCGCACAATCACATCAATCACCCGCCATGTCTATTTCCCAAGACCAGTAAAAACCCTCCTCGTCCAACCCAAATCATTTTCGTCGAGCCAATGACACTGCGCTGCCCCCTCACTCGAGCGCGTCTCCGGGGCGCTTAGGTCGCTGCTGCAGTGTGATGCCCCCGCTTATTGGCCCGTTCAAAATGATGCTATTTTTGGCCGTGTTAGTCGGAATGTAAGAGCGCTTAAAAACATAATCAACAGGATGGGGACGAGATATAATATCAATGGGGGATTGGCATTTGTTTCTTTCCTCTGTTGGTTATGCTCGCTGCCGTCTCCATTTTATTTATTCTGCTTTGTTTTGTATCTAGAATACGGAATTAATTCGACAATTGTTGGATCATGAAGCGGTAGCAGCTGCAATTGACTCTCATCGTTTTTGCTTGATACCCCCCAGTCGGCTCATATACACCCTCTTCTTCTGGGAAGAAGCTGTTTGATACAGAGAAATGTCGACTCCAACCCCAGGAGGGTTCTCGTTATTCCCGAACCCAAACGCATCCAAACCGCCACCTGTTTCACGCAATCAAACCCCTCGACCTCGTCGCTCAGAATCCCGTGAGCGCAGAGCTCCTACGCCCAGCGATCGACGCGCTGCTACACCACAGCAGCGGGCCATGTCTCCCGAGCCATCTGAGTCGCCTAGGCCTTCATCGCCACCAAGGAATGGACGACAGACACCGCAGAATAGATCACACACACCTATCGAATTCGAACCTGTTCGTCAACAGCAGACTGAATCCAAGCCTGTCAAAGTTCAACGGCCAAGACCGACAGTCCAGATTCCAGGACGCTCCAATACCGACTTCTCACATCCACCACCGCAGCTTATTCGCACCAGCACTGATCTGCCTCGGAGTTCGATAGCCAAGCCGCCTCTGGGTGGCGAGACCACAGCACAGCCATTGCGCTCTATCTTTCCAGCGTACAACCCTGAAGTACCACTCGGCCAGCAAAACTATGTGCCCACAGAGATCCAACCCGCTCAGGTCCCACGAGCTGTAATCAGTCGCCAAACATACCATGAGATACCAGCTGGGTCGACTTCGAGAAACCCGCTAGTTCGAAGCCCGGTTATCAGCCCCATGAGCATCCAGTCAACGCAGACTTCTTCATGGCCTCATAGAGCCGTGCAGCAACAAGAGCCTCCGCTCATACCAACTGTCAGTTCAAATGACCAGATCAAGAACTACTGGAAAGTTGCCAATGGATGGCAAGCATCGGCATCCGAAGGCAGAGTCTACTGTATGAAGTTGGCGCAAGAAAAAGACGCTCCTGTCTATAGTCTCTCATCTGCATCACAACCTTTTTATAACCTCCGCTTAGACCCAACGTCAGCTTCAGCATATGTCACTCTCACAAGACATGACCCCAACAAGCCTTATAAAGCCCCCAAGCCCGAAGCCAGCTCTACTGCAAGCAGCATGATTGGCGGCGTTGTCGGCCACAATAGTAATGGCTCGGGCAGTAAGCTCACCGACACAAAGCATTGGCAGGAAGCTCTTACCACAACTCTGGAAGAAGAGTCGCGGAGACATCCTCCTAATGATGGTCTCGTTGCACTTCTCATGCCGACGCCTGCGACTAAGATGGCTATTGAGCGATCGCAAGATCCTTCGTCGGTCATGTTGGCGGAGAGAGAATGTGCACGTCTTGTCTGGGACGAGGATAGCTCACATCATTTCCTCGTTCATCCTGCTCTCGCGACGCCTTTCTGCGTTACCATTGAGCGTTCGCCCTCATGGTCTCGTGTTGAGTATACCCTCGAACACAACGAGTCGCCTCAACACCTTGCCAAGCTCACCCGCGACGGCACCGGTGGCGGCTGGCTGGAGATTGACACTGGCATCGCCTCCAAGATCGAGTCATACTTCATCGTAGACGTGGCTGTCACAGCACTTCTCCTCGTTGCCTCAGCCGATGAGAAGAACACACCGGCTGCCGAAGTCTTCGAGCCTCCACCACCGCTGATCCTCACAGCCAAGCAAGAGAAGCGTCTAAGTAAAATTGGCAAACGCGAAGAGAAGAAAGAAAAGAAGAAGCGCACCATGGAATCTTTTGAGATCGACGTCGAGAGCCAGGACGAGAGTCTAGGCAAGACCAAGACAAAAGAGCCAGAGGACAAACTCCCCTTCTTGATCCGCGTAATTGTCAAGATCGTAAAGGGCCTGTTCGCGTGCTTCATCTGGATATTGACCATAAGCTTCAAGTGCGTCGGCGTCGCATTCAAGGGGTGCTACAAATGCATTGGATCAAAGTATTAATGAACAAAGGCGGTAATTTGACACGACGGAGTTTTTAATCGAGCGCGCAAAGGGAATTCTGGGCCAACTTCTTTTTTTCCATATTTTTTGTATCATTGTAGAATCATACACCCATGGCGTTGAAAGGCGGGTATCTATTAGCTTTGCTCTTGATGAGCCTATGCACTGCAAAGCGAGCCGTAACGAATAAACACGAGGAAATGACGATGGGAAGCCACAAAAAGAGAACAAGTAATTTTTTCCGTTGAAATGATGCGTGTTTTTTTCTCCCTTATCGCTTCCGCGTCCGCACCATAATCTTCTTTCCTCCTTTGCGTGTGGTTCCTCCCGATGTCGCTGTCTTGGCCATCTTCGCCCGCTGGATCTCGAGCTCGCCCTCGGCGTCTGTGAGGGCCTTGAGCTTCTTGCGCGCATTCTCGAGTTGACGACGAAGACGGCGGAGGGCCTTGGCGCGCTCAAAAGCTGGGTCGCCTTCCTTCTTATCGACGCCACCTTCAGGAGTCTTGTCCACGTCGTCTTCGTCCTCCAGGTCTAGCTGGTCTCCTATTGTTTCCTCGCGCTCCTCTTCGTTTTCCATAAATACAATCTTTCGGGGTGCCTTGGGTTTTGAAGGGGCGGTGGCAAAGTCAAATTCGGAGTCGCTATCCTCGTCTTCCTCGTTTTCGTCTTCGTCGAGTTTGTCGAATCCTCGTGTAAGGACTACCTGCTCTTCCAACTTGGCAACCTCCTTCGCAACAACCTGTCGCATCGTCCGGATGTAGCCGAGATCTTGAGTCTTGAGAAGTCGCACGGTATCAACATCCATGACCTTGTTTCCTCGATCGCCGTGGACTGTTCCCGACCATCGCTTGCCGTCCTGGATTCTTGATCCGGGCCCATTGCGGGACATCATGCCGAAGTAGAACTCATCCTCGTTTCGCTCGGACGCCTTTTCGCGAAGGTTCTTGAGCTGCTTCTTCTTCTTGTTGAAGTCCTTGGCTCGGAGGGAGTAATCCTGCGATCGTCAGAAGCTGGGTGGTTAATGGTGGGGGCTCGGGGTGAACGAACCTTGTGCTTCTCGAGAAGACCGAGTCGGCGGCGCTCTAATGGCTGAGCACGCTCACGGTGAGGTCGCCGCGCGACGGCATTTCGCATAGACGACATTTTTGCGGCTGTGGTTTGTGGTTGGTCTACAGCGAGATGTGAAGCTGGATGAAGAATAAATCGCCGGCGCTTGCTGCAGCTAGAGAGAGGCGGCAGAATTTTTGAGATTTTTGGCGGTGAGACAAAAGTCATAGACCAGTGTGGCTGGTGAGGGGGAGTCACGCCACACCTGATGTTGAGTTAAACATGGCCATCACCGGAAGCTAGATTCAGTTCCGCCAAAATAGCCCCGACTAAAGGGTTTGAGTAATCTTGGCATCTCGCTTGCGTATTCTGGCCAAGATCATACCAAGCTTTTCATCTCAACCGTCCGTAAGATCATTTGTTGTTTCTTGGCCTAGTGGCTTATTCAGGGGGGTTTCAGCTCTAGCTGTCCCGTCAGCACAGTAGCCTTGACTTTTCAACTTGCTTTCAGGGCACACGACCGCTAATGCACCCCTGAAGATCTATTGAACGCCGGTTTTTTGCTTTGTGTTTTCCAGTATGGAGCACTTCATACGAGGCCGTGCTTATCCCTTCCTCCACACATGTCATAGTGGACTGCGCATCTCGCGTGTGTAGTTTATTCTTAGAACTGTATTGCGCGTCTGAGGATCAATGTGGAGAGCTGACGGTCAGAGAGCTTGACTCCTTGTCTTATCATCCTTGTTGTTGTTCCCTTTAAAGTTACATATAAGATGTCAGTCGGCCCTGATCCCCTTTCACTTTGTTTGTCGTTTCCCTTGGTTTTGGAGATTTTCTCGACGCTCTTTTGTACGGTCTCAATGGTGACCTGAATTGAAGTAGTATTTCATTCCTTGTTTCCTTTTCTTATTTATGCATTCATAAAAAGCCTTCAATTCTCCTTCACCATGGGCGTAGGTTTCCCTTTCACGCCCTCAAGGGCGATATTTTCCCTCCTCATTGCATTGTTGGTGTTTTACTGTCTTTTCCACCAAATACCGAACCCATACGGTCGCAGAAACATCCTATTCATTCCCAGCAGCTATGACTGGAGCAGACATCCTCTACAAAACCCGGTGGCAGTAAGTACCATGACGAAACCGCCTCGAGGATTACCCGTCAATCTACCTCGGATTCAACACGACTTTTCAAACCCCGAATTGAGAAAACGAGAGCTTGCAACAGCGGAACAAAGACGGAAGGACGTCAAACAGGCTTTCCAGAAGACATGGGCTGCGTACGAGAAGTATGCCTGGGGGCATGATGAATTGAAGCCATTGAGCTTGGAAGGTAGCGACCCATTTAGTGGATGGGCCGCGACGATCTTCGATAATCTAGATACGTTGTGGATCATGGGGATGAAGCGAGAATTCTACAAGGCCGTTGACTATGTATCTCGAATGGACTGGGATCTTCCGACAAGCGATGGATTCAATATCTTCGAGACCACGATTCGACATCTTGGGGGTTTACTCTCAGCGTATGAGCTCAGTGGAGAGAGCGCCTTGCTGGCCAAGGCGATTGAGCTGGGAGACCTTTTATACGGCACTTTCGATAATGCCGAACGCATGCCACCGCATACCATCAGATTTCAGAGTCTAAAGCGAGGTACGGGCCACCCAGAGCCACGACAAAGTACCGCCAGTCTGGGAAGCATGAGCATGGAGTTTACTCGCCTTTCGCAGCAAACCGGCAACCCTAAGTACTACGATGCTATTAACTTCATCACCGAGGCTTTTGAGCGAACACAGAATGAGACTGCTATTCCCGGGTTATGGCCTCTCCAGATCAACGCCAAGGACGGCTTTCGAGTTACCGACGATAGTTTTGGCTTGGGTGCTAACGGCGACTCGCTGTATGAGTATCTCATCAAGGAGTACGTCCTTTTGCAGGGATTGGAGCCTAAGTACGAGAATATGTATATCAAGGCCGCTGACGCTGCAATTGAGCACTTGATGTTCCGACCGATGCTGCCCGACCAGGACGACGTGCTCATGCTGGGAGAAGCATCATTTGCCCCTCGCAACACAGAGTCAAGTCTGAAGACCAACGTCGAGCACCTCACTTGCTTTGCAGGAGGCATGTATGCTCTTGGAGGCAGAGCACTCGGACGAGACGATCACGTCGTTATCGGCGAGAAGCTAGCACGTGGGTGCGCAAAGGCATACGCCGCCTACCCAACCGGTCTCATGCCCGAGATCGTCCACGTCGAGCGCTGTCCAACACTCGAACCCTGCGAGTTCAACCCGAAGTCTACCAAGCAGCCCCTTGGTTTCCGCGCCAAGGACACATCATATCTACTTCGACCAGAGACCATTGAGAGTATCTTCTATCTCTACCGCATCACCGGCAAGGAGGAGTTTAGAGATATCGCATGGAACATGTGGACTTCGATCCGGGCTGCTGCTGAGACGGAGACTGCTTTCGCGGCGGTGGAGGATGTTGGCGCGGAGGAGCCCAGTCATAAAGACTACATGGAGAGCTTTTGGATGGCTGAGACGCTGAAGTACTTTTATCTCATGTTCTCGGACGAAGAGGTGATTAGTTTGGATGAATGGGTGTTTAACACGGAGGCTCACCCTCTTAGACGAATGGCGAGTTGATTGTGAAAGTAGTATACAGCCATATAATAAATCTCAACTGGCATTAAAAGCTTCAATTCATTGCAGAATGTGCACCGACCATACCGCCGTGCGAGGTAACCAGGGCCAAGTCTTCTTGCTCATTGCCTCAATTATTATCAGCTTCTCAAGAGTCTTAAACTTAGCAATGCTATTAAGTTCAAATAAAACGATCAAGTCCACATCCTAATTTTAAAGATCATTTCCACATCCTCAGTATTTAGAATATAAGCTGACAACCTTTTAGCAGGCGATTAATAAGCCAAGTCAGTTTTAAACCCCGCTAGTACCATTAGATCTCGTTCACTTATTGTTTTGTCTCTCATCACATAACCGTATTATCGCCTCAATCTACATCTAACACATGGCCTCCAAATGCTGGCATTCGGTTCTATGAGCGACTATATACGAGTTCGTAGTCATGTCTCATTACGACCACGTTCGAGACCGTGAACATCATGGAAGAATTAAACAACGCGCCATTCGCCGCGGCATCCAAAAGCAAAGAGAAATTCAGACGAGCGACCCTGACACGGACGCTGATGCTGAATCGGCTGTTGCAAAGCTGGCTAGTGGCATTGTTCTTGGGGCTGGCACCATCACCGCGGCCTACCCTACTTGGCCTGGCGATTTGGCTAACAAGCTATTTCCTACAATTTCCTGCAATCTTCTGGATCCTTTCGACAGCTTATGTGAAAGTCCTAAAAGACTACAGCGGCTACTTAGACATCGTGCGGCCCCGCCTCCTCATCTGTCTTCTACTTTGCGCAATCGCTAACTCCGCACAGCATCAGCCAAGTCTATTGGGGAACCGCTATTCCGGATTGATGAACATACCAATTTTGTTCTATTCCAGAGCCTTCATAGTGAAGGTAGTCCCATGTCATTATTAGCTGATAAGGCATTGTTCCATGCTCTATCGCTTCTGCTAGCCCTAGCAGCCAACGGCTACAAGCCCAACTATGAGACGATGTATCACCGCGGTCAGGTGCTTGAGTCTCTTAACTTGGACCTATCCCATTCTGTTGGCGGTGTACCGTCACTACAAACCATAACCGCTATCCTTATGTTAATCAGTTACGAGTACCGGGTCCAAGACACCATACCTATTCCCGCCAACGCTGCTACTCATATCCGTGGCCTTCAAAGTATAATCAATCAACGTAGTATTTCTACCAGCGAGTATAAGCACGCGCGCATCAAACAGATCCAGCGTGCCTTGTTCTGGCAAGACATAATCTGCTCCCTAGCAACTGGTACGCCTCGACTCTTGCAGCCAGACAATCATGACGTCTTTGCTCGCCTGCGAGAGAACCAGTCGTACCGTAGCTACTTCGTTTTGCCGCAAGGCTTCAAGCTGCATGCTGATGCGTGGCCTGCAACATGCTCTGTTGTTTTAGAAGACCTGAACGCAATGTGTTGCCTTGTGGATAGAATACACGGGCAAGAAAGGACCTTTCTCCACTCAGACCACGATGTGGCCGCTTCAATACCGCTGATGGAGGACCTAGATGACGAGGGATACCCAATATACAACAGTCAAGCCAACCTGGAGATTCGACTCGTGGACCTTCTCAGCGAAACAGCGAGGAGTGGTTCACAGAAGCAAGAAGACCTGATTTACAGGGCGTGTCTTTTTGCAGCGTATCTCTGTACTTACAGGCTTTCCGCAGGACTTTGGGCAGGCCACTTTGTGCCGGAGATATGCGTCACCGAGATACTCAATTGCATGACAGCCTTCACAAGACACATGTCGCCATGGAATCTTGCGCCAGCCATCTCATTCTGGCTGCTACACGTTGCTGGCGGCCTCACGAAGAGCGAGAGTAATAGGGGCCAAGTAGCAGTGTTGGCAAAACGCTATCGAAGCTTTTACTCAACTGGCTATGGTTTGGATTGGGAAGTAGTTGAGCTGAAATTGAAGGAGTTTATATGGTGTGAGCGCGCAATGGCGAAACCTATTTATAAGTTCTGGCAACAATGCCAAAATAATTAGAGTTGGAGATCCTTGCTACTCAACGTATAACAATAAACAGCATACCAGTGATATAAGTATTGTGTGAAGGACCTCGTAAATAGAAAGATACACAATGGACCGAATCAAAGACATGTGAAGAAGTAGAGGGAACGGGCAAACAACGACCAAGGCACCCGACAACATAGTTCAAGACTAATGGTCGATGGCTTGATTCATGTAAAGAATATCGGTAGCTATTTGTGGTAGTGCGAAGGACGAGGGAAAAGGGTTGAGGTACAGTTTGCATTGCTGGTTGTAGATGATACTTGTTGGCAACTGTGCGATAGTAAGACACTATCTGAGGATATTGCTTGTGATATCACGATTGGTGCTAAATATATAACCTATGCACGTTCTCTTAATCGCGGAACGAAGATAAATGTAAGATAAATATAGTCGCCTCTTGGTGTATGTCCCTTTAATCTCCATACAACAGACGAGAGTGTCCCAACTGACATGTGCGGTGAACCTACTCATTTCTTAATCGCACATCATTTCTTCCATCATTTAGCTTCAGATCAATCGTCAAGCTGCCTCTGCTACATCTCCACCCTTATCTTTTGAACGTTGAGGTACGGTGTTATCTCCTGTATGCCTCGGCTTGGTGATGGCTCGTTCAAGCGACCAGACATCAGTAGCGGAGACGATATCTTCGGGTTCGTTCAACCAGACTTCAAGCATGGAAGTGTCTATTCCACATGAGTATTTGACGGGTGAGAGTATCCCTTGACTTACACACCTTGCTTGTCTTCTGGTTTACTCGACTTCTCTTCGCTCGGAGGGAAAGTCATTGTCAAGTCGTGGTTAGGTACTCAAAGCAAAGAAACAAGGCAAAGAGAGCAGTTGCAAGAGCAACAGCACTATCGCGATTCATTGCAGCATGGCACATTGTCATTTAAAGGGGAGCTGGAGCGCTTCTCATGACATTGCTCCGCGGTAGCTCACCGGTCCGGAGCAGTTTGTGGCTTTTCGGCTCCGGTACTCGCGCTTTTCCCTCTTCCCTCTCCTTCAATTCGTCGATGTCCTACAGAATTTGGCGAAAGATGGTCCGTAGCTGAACCTTAAGTGGAGGTGATTCTGACGGGTGATGATCTCTATGTGTACATCGTACCTGCCAGGGGTAGTAGACACGTCCCCATATGAGGAAACGCCATATTGGGATAGGTGATGGGGCCTTGAGCATGATAAGGTGAGAAGGGAAACATTTAAACATATTCTTCCCGTAGAGATTTTAAGCCGCCAGGGAATTCCGAGCCTTCCAGCTGACAAGGTATGTGGTTCTCAGACGACGGTCTGGTACCCATCGCTTACAAAAGGATTCTGAGATCGCTAGTCCAGATGAGTGTTATCATATCTTATGCATAAGTAGAGTCACAAGTAGTAGACCGATTCCTTTATAGATGGCCGAGAACCCTCCTTATATAGACTGTGGTCTGATCTAATGGAATCGCCAGTATCTAAATTACTTGGATTATTATCATATCACACCAAGATTGAGGTACCTTTGATACTTTATTCTCACTAAGCTACCACCGTATCCCTTTAACGGTCCTAAGACTTCAGTTGAATGATCCCCCCAATTATCTACAATTGTACACTCTCTTATTAGAGAGATTGGTGCCGGAATATTGTGTTATTCTGTGGCCGATTACAATGGCTTAGCTTGAGCCAAAAGGATGTGGCGGAGAGATCAATTGCCAATTAGCGTGGAGAACATGGCACACGAGCCAGCCTCATTTACACTTTCTGGACGTCAACCCGCAGCTACCAGAGTGGTATCAATCGCCCATAACAATTCAACTTAGATACCAAACAAGTTGATTCTACTTTAGTAAGACTTATTTAAAATACAATTCTATACCTAATTTTACAGATCACTAAGTATCTCTTATTAAGATCTAATTTTAAGTGACTTTGATATTAGTTCTAGGGTAGGTTGCTGAGGCCCTGCGGGGTCTGGCTTGGTCAAGTTGAATTATTAAATACGACTTGAAATGGGTTGTTGTAGTGGTGTGGATCGTCCATCTAGATACTTAACACCTGAGCCCGACCCAGCGTGTTCCTCTCTTCTCATACAACTCTCAACTGCAAAAAATCCTACAGATTTCGGTTTATTGTGTAATTGATTGTCTGCCCGTTTCTCAATGGAGATGGCAAGTTTGGACTCACTTATACGGGTTCTATCAGCGGCCGATGGCTTGCTGGCTAGTTTGATCTTTCTTGAGGCCCAGGCAGCTCCACCGGCTATGAATCAACACCATTACAATGCAATTCCTCTGGCTCAGAACACTGAGTCCTGGGCTGTGCTCAGGGATGTCCGGATCAAATTAGAGAAATCTCAGATTTCTATAATGACTGGAATTGCTGCCCTGGGCTTTTCAGGTCTTGATCCTACCCTCGATTCTTTCGTCAATCCCATGCTGTTCTACGAGGCTGCCGTCGGCTCGTTTCGCAACACCCTGACAGGCACACCCCCCAATACTTTAGGGGATGTTGTTGCGCTCTACAGCTTGTCACAGATTACTTCATGTTATCTGCGCAACAAGGGCAATACAAATGTTCTTGACATCTTCTCCGACATTGGTGTTTGGGAATCTGCCATCATCGTCCCCGGACATTGGCAAGCATTCAATCATCTGGTTCAGGTACTGCGGCCAAAGACAACAAGCTCGGGTCAGCCTTATAGTATACCAGCCCTACACTCCCCTCAAGCACCAGCAGATTTCAATATACCCTCTCACTTAACCTGCCAAGAAATGCTATCCGAAATTTCCAGCCAGTGCGATTTTGAGGACTGCTCGTGGACGGGAAGTCATTTCTTGCCTGATTTGTTGGTCTTGCCCGACCTCCAGTTCTTGAGCCAAGATGAGCAAAACGTTCTTGAAGGGCCCCTAGGCACTCCACTCAGTGCACCCCAGGCTCCAGATCTACAACACTTGCAGGGGTCAGCGATCATAACCAATTTAGCCCATTTTCTCGAAGAATGCGGAGACCTGCTGCAAGTACTCTCTGGCCGTGGAGTGACAAGCCGCTTGAGCTCAGGCTCATCTATTGGCCACCAATCTGAAGTGCAAACCGTCATCAAGTCGTCGTTTATTCAACCTCTACAGAATAACAAATGTTTCATTGACAACCTCTCTGCTCAGCGGATTCTTGCAGTCGCGGATCGATTTGTCGACCTTGGTTATTTGCGGAGTGTTGACGAGACCAGAAGGTATCTGATAATGGTTGGCAATGTTAGTAGCACAGAATATTATTCGGATGGTACAATCGCTAAAACCCAAATTAGAGTATCCTTTACAATGACGATGCTTTGTACAAGTTTTTCGAGTTGGTATTCCAAAAGCCCCGTCGTCACCCTGCGCGGCCCGCTTCACCAAAAACAAAACCGTATGGCTAAGTCCTCACTCAATTTGCGCAATACATCAACGTTAGCTAATGAGTCGTTTTATCAGGGAATTCAGATGTAATACGTGCGGAGAAGCCTTCGCTAAAAGGTTCAACCTGAATCGGCATGTTGCCAGAAAACATTGATTGTATCCATTAACTTAGTCAGAGTACAATCCGGCCCAACAACACCCCACATCAAAACGTGGCAGCTCAAGGGTACCACTCACCATCTTCACCACGGAGGATGATTCGCTTATCTACGATTTGTCTGACAGTTTCTGGAGTTATCTTGATGCGCTAAAATACCATACAGAGCCTAATTCCCATGCTCTGGTTGACATTAGAAGCGCACATCATACTTCAAGTCTTGCAGACTTACAGGGATCAGCAATTATGCTTAATATAACCCGCTTTCTAGAAGAATGCGGGGAGTCAATGCTCATCTTCTCCGGTCGCGGACTGACAGCCAAGGACTTGCGCTCCTGTGTTGCCTTCAATCAGCAAGGGTTCGCGACAAAAAACCTCACCACAAGCTCTTTTATACAACCTGTCTGAAAGTATGACATTTGCAACGAGCCATCTATTTCGGGGATTCTCTCTATTGTGAATAGATTCGTCGACCTGGGCTACCTACAGACCATTGGCGAAGTTCGAGATTACATGCTATTTGTCGGAAGGGTGGATCAACCAGTGGATTCAGTTATAGAATTTGGCTGGCAATTGACTATCCAGGAAATTTTAGCAAATGACAAGACATTTGACGCGCCGATTCTATCGGGCGGCACAGGTTAACTAACATGACGGAGTAAAACGCGGGCGTAAAGTGCGAAAGGATATGCGGATACATGGTTATGTGATTCACGGCTTGGATTACGAAGATGCGGAAAAGGGAATATTTGTATCCAGATTAGCTTCAATGAATCATGTTCTTTTGATCCTCTCAACAGATGGCTTTATCCCACCAAGCTTTTGCAAGAGGCAGATGGTGTCACATGAATACGCAGCGCTGTGAACCCTCCAGCCTCTCATTAGTACCTTGGAGATTCTGGGGTAAGTTACGGTGATTTAAGATTTAAGATCCGACTAAACACAGTGGCACAAAAACAAGCAGGTAGAACATGCTATATATGGAGCTGAGCGGAAGGGTTTATACTGCCTCAACTGATACCATCAGCAAGTTACGAGATGGTATCAGCGGATAGACCCAAGTAACACCAGTAAAGGGACTAGGAACAATACAAGATCAATAGAAGTAAGTCTTTAACTCACAGACAGGCCTATATGTTGTTTGCGTATGTTGTTAGAATGGTATATTTTGCCCCCCCCCCCCACACGGGTGTGTCAAACTTGGTAGCCCATAGCCGTCAAGCGAGTCTCCTCCAAGGTAGAGCACGACCCGCTCCCCATCCATGCCACGTCAAAACTTTGAAGTTCCCTTTCCATTATCGTCTCCGGTTCTCGGAGATTGTTTGGTTACGTGCACAGATGACCAGGCCTCAACACGTCTTGGCTCCTTCAGCCATCACTGAAGCATAACCGATGGCACTTCTTTACATCGAGTGAGTAGCTGAACCTGAGAACTTTTGACTGGCGTTGCGTACCTTTGCACTGAAACAGACATTTCTTTTGGCCGGTAGTCTCTGCTTGAGCTGTTTCTTAAGGCATTCTTGTGGTGTTGTTGGCGGAGATGTTGCTTGTTGTTACCAAGATGTGGTTGGGGAATATCTTGTCTACGACTCACTTTTGCAACATAGCCAGGCTACTTATACAACTTCGGAGCTATGTTTCCAAGAGCTGTGTCATTTCTCACGTCTTGAGTACGGGCTTTCATTTAGTTTATCTCCCCTCATCAACAACTCAGAAGCATTGGCTCAGTCTTGCAGTGCAGAGAATGACTCTTATGTTGTTGGCACCAGGCTATATCCGGCGAGTTGTAAGAAAACAATGATAGAACTCTTACCATAGCGATAATTTTGTGATATAATAAATAAATCAATGTCTGAAAGTCTTGCTGATACTTGGTTCACCGCTCAATCTATATATTTACTCTGCATGACTAGGTAAAGGTTAATCGTTCCTGTGACGTTTTCGTTTACATATGTTCCAACAACCAACATGTAGCTCAATCATGATGACCCCTTCCCGCAATTGGAGGGACGTGGAACAAGGTACAAGCTTGCTTTTGTGAGTCAATGACAGCTGTATACTTAGGAAAGAGGCCTATTCATGTTCTTCACCTTGACCTTTCTAGAACCTGTGCTTCTATTGTTCGCGAGTCTCCTTAGCTTATATCCTGAAAGCCGACGTTGGCTTGAGAGGATGTAAGGTTGCTATATCTTCTCATTTGTTCTTTCCTTCTAGTCAAGCTCTAGCAAAACGTACAAGTGAACCCCTGCAATCTTGTTAAGCGTATACGCTGATCATACTTATCTCAATTCGAAGTATCATTTCAAGCCATTACATGCCAGTTGGTACCGAGGTTAGTAGAGATCATTGCAGATGGAAGCTGTGTCTGTTAGTGTGTGCCTTCTATTTGTTGTTTGTGTAAACGATTTATCGCGGTAACAAGATTACAGGGGTTGTATTGTACTGAAATTTGAGCCTCAGCTTCTTGCTGGCTTACTCTGCCTTCGCGAAACAACGCCAATCCTTTCCATCTCACGGAACCTAAACGCGTGGACATGTTTAAACGACATCCGCGTCAACTTAGAGCACTGCCGACATCGCCTGATCGGATCTATCCCTGTCCTTGGCCTGACAAGCCACGACCCTATTCTCGATTCCTTGTTCAGCCCTACAAGTTTCTACGAGGCCGCCATCTTCTCGTTCCGTCATATTCTTACTGGTCCGGCACCCGATTCTTTGGGAAACATCCTTGCCCTGTATACCCTGTCTCAAATTGCCTCGTGTTATCTAAGCAGGGAGGGCTTTCCAGTTAATCCTCTCGAAGATGGCATTTGGAAGAACGCGATTCGTAACCAAGAACATCGACAAGCATTTATTAGTCTGGTCCAGTCACTCTGGTCAGACAAAATAACCCCTACATATCCCTCTCATTAGATATTTATCCATTCCACACAGCACTACCAGGTATATTCAGTACTCATTTTGGAGCTTACCAGGACATGCTCGGTGCGCCAGTCGTGGCCACTCACAACGAGCATGTTTTGTACCCTCCTGAAGAATTATTGCTTGGCTTTTTGGATGGTCCAGCCTATACTAGTACTTGTATGAGGAGTACAAAAGAGAAACGTGTATATCCAGATATTATGGAGCTGACCCAAGATGTCTTGGGGAATAAGGAATGACTTTGTAAGAGTATTTCCCTTATACTACCTAGGCCCCGACCATCAACGCCAGTGGCTTTGGGTGATCAGCGAGCGTTGGTAATACTTGCGCAACACGCGAATTCTATTGTAACCTGCCAGGCTGTCTAGCACGTAACCTGAGGACAAGAACAGCGTAATGCAAACCGTTGTGAAAACTCCGAAATACCCGCCAGGAACAATTGATAGCGCGGCATTCGCCTGGTTCTGTACTTTACGGCAGCGCAACCTGCTTTTGTGGTACGTATAGTTCCTAGTGTAAGTGAGATCGGGCGGCCTCTCATTTCCCGACGGGATAAACTAAGTGCAGCGAACATTCTGGGGTAAAGTACTGTACCCTGTGCACAGTGATTTAGTCTAAGAATTAACTTAAGATCTGAATAAGCATAGCGGCGCGAAAACAAGCGGGTATCCCAGCAATCACTGACATGCTGCATCATTTCTCGGGACAACGGCAGAGAGAAACCTGCCTCAAAAGGCTTGGCCGCCACACAACTGACGACGTTTGCGCCGCGTCCATGTGGCTGGCGGCATGTTTCTCGAAATAGCAGCGCGTTCTAGGCCCGAAACCAGTTTAGACACAGAAGCTAATCTCAGGTACAGCGCCTGCCTAACTGGAACAGTCGCCTCTAGCTGGAATGACATCGCCACACCCGGCACACATGTTCTCGCTGAAACCGACAGCGACGTGAAGTAGGTGGAGCCCGGGGTCAAAGCTGACAGGCTTGAGCTTGTAAATCGCGGCTGGTGATGACATAGACAGCATGGCGCAGACCTTGGAAATGCTGCAACAGCTCTGATCTGCGCAGGGGGCACAGGAAAATGCTTGCTTGTGGTTGGTTGAAATGGCCATGAATCAGGGGGAGACATGACGCAGTGCGCTATGGGCAACTTATGCAGAGCCGAAAGAGTTGATGGAAATGACAACACATTGAGCACATAGGCTGAAGGCAAACAAGTCCGGGTGTACAAGGGGAAAGACCACAAGCTATATCAAGGAGAGGAGCTGCCCTTTCAATTTCTGTTTTCTCCATCATTCAACAACAAACATTCACACAAATACCTAACTCTCATCCATTCTCAACTCAACACACATCTACCTACAATAAACCTACCACAACAACAACAAACAACCTTCATCATGCACTTCACCAAGATCGCCATTCTCGCTACCGCCGGCCTCGTCGCCGCTGAGAACGCTGCTGCCCCTGAGATCACCGCCCCCGCCGTCCTCCGTCGCGACCTTCCCGGCGACGTCAAGTCCTGGGCCGAGAGCAAGGCCAGCGGTGCCAACCCCGAGAACTGGATCAAGAGCCATGCCTCCGAAGCCTACGAGTGGGCCTCCGGCAAGGGTGGTGATGCCAAGAGCTGGGCCGAGCAGGCCACCGAAGTGAAGGAGAAGTACAGCACCGCTGTCAACGCCGCCGAGTCTAAGGTCGACGCCGCCAAGTCCAAGGCCAGCGGCGCTCTCAACGATGCCAAGGCCAGCGCCTCTGCCGCGAACAACGACAACGCTGCTGTCACCCTCGGTAGCCAGGCTGGCGTCGTTGCCATGATGGCTGCCCTCGGTGCTACTGCCTTCGGCTTCCTCCTCATCTAAATCGACTCTTTTTTTCTGTTTTCGATCGTCAACCTCGAGATACCTTACGCAGCATGTAACTTTGCTTTCAAATCGCATTGGAGTTTTTGGGACCTTAGGATATAGAGCACGGCATCACTTAGAAGGTGTGGTCGGGAATGGCTCGGCTAGGGAATGAGATAATGACGCTCCATTAGGAGAGCGACAGAAACAATTCAAATACACGAATTTACCCAACGAATGATCTAAATATGATTATGTGATGTCTGTAGTTCCAATATGCTGTAATAATTACGTAAAAATTGTCATTTATCTCTTCACCTGACTACTGATGTATTCTAACTATAGTACATGCTCACCTACACTAATGATACAGTTCTCTTTCAACTCTCAAACCATAATATCTAACCTCGATAGCTCAGTGAGTCGCGATTTCATCAGTCGTGATATATACCCCAACATGATTCCCAATGAACTCTCAACTTCAGTTAATCATTGACCCTCCCGGGTCCGTAGCTGCAACCCATAAGGCTCAAGTTGCTCATTCGTCAACTTGCTCGGCGACTTAACGAACGGGTCCTCACCTTTCATCGTCTTCGGAAATGCCATCACATCACGCACCGTCGACGTATCAGTCAACAGTGCAACCAGCCGATCAAAACCCAGCGCAAACCCAGCATGCGGCGGACATCCTGATCGTAGCGCCTCGAACAAGTGTGCAAAATCTCCGATGCGCTTGTCCGTCATCTTGAGGATGTCACGCATGATGAACTCTTGCACTGCGGCGATGTGGATACGCTCGCTGCCGCCGCCGACTTCAACGCCGTTGAGGACGAGGTCGTATGCTGCGCTCTTGGCTTCCAGAGGGTCCGTGAAGAGCAACTCGAGATCGGCTTTGGAGAGGGGTGCTGTGAAGGGGTGGTGCGATGCTGCGATGCCTGCGGCGCCTTCTTGACCTGGTTCACCTTCTTCTGTGGGCTTGAACATGGGGAAGTCTGTTACCCAGACAAACTGCAGTGATTCTGGATCGCCGAGGCGCGGTTTGGTCATGTATTCTGCTTCAACGAGGGCCTTCCATAGCGCAATGCGAAGATCACCAATCTTTGTGGAGCCAGAGCAGTATTGGCCCTTGGGCTTCTCCCGGGCCTGGAAGACGACAAGGTCTCCGTCGTTAATTTCCTTTCCCTCTGAGACAAGATCGAGAACATTCTGGAACTCAAAGCCCAAAGAGGAGAATCCGCTGAGGGGTTTGCTTGTGTCACACACGAGCACCTGGGGTTTTCCGTCAGGGTTATCAGCTAGGGAAGCTGGTAGCTCATCCATAAATTTCATGACGAACTCGCGTGCCTCTTGTGGTGAGCATCCATCGAGGGGGAAAGTAAAAGCCTCGATCAAGGGATCTTCCAGGTGAGTGATCATGCTGACGAACTGTCTGTAAGGTTCAAGATCTGGTAGCGCGTGGATCTTGACATTATTAGCTGTGATACTGAGACGTAGATGACGAAGCGTACCTTATTAGGGATGCGAAGATCTGGCTTATCGCTTCCATACGAGGAGATACAGTCCTGGAACTTGAGTGTCGTAAACTTGTGCGCTACAGGCTCGTCCGCTGGACGATCTCCATCCGGGATTTCAGACAGAACGGGAACACGCTCTCCGCGGATGTCCTGGTAACTATGCGCCGGCCTCAAAGACTCGAGAGCAGCTAACACAACATCATTTACATCTTGCCTCACCCGTGACGCACCAGCGAATGACCACTCCATATCAAGCTGCGTAAACTCGGGTTGGCGATCCGCGCGAGAGTCCTCATCGCGAAAGCACCGTGCCCACTGCATGTACCGTGAGACGCCACCGGCCATGAGGATCTGCTTGTACTGCTGGGGGCTCTGGTTGAGCGCATATGCCATACCGCGCTGACGAGTAGGAACCAGGAATTCTCTGGCACCTTCCGGGGTCGACTTAAATAGTGTTGGCGTCTCAATATCTGTGAATCCCTTCTTCTGCAAGCCCCGAGTCAGCTCAGCCTTGAGCCATGACCGAAACTTGAGCCGAGCCTGAAGCTCTGGATGGAAGCGGATCTGAAAGTGTCGCTTCGTTTGGGGAAATTGGACTTCGGGTGTCACGATGAGGTTCTGCGGTACGCTGTTCAAGGCTCGGATGTCTTTGAGGTAAACGGTCGTTTTGGCGGACGTCTCGTTGAGGGCCTCACGGCTAGGGTCGGCGGCTTCGTATTGGACACTGACAAGGACGGGGCTGTTGGCAGGAATCTGGCGGAAAAGCGAATGCGTATCGGGGTCGTTTGCCGCATCTGAGCAAATCTGGAGGATCTCACCCGAGGGGGTCGTAAGGTCTGCGAACGAGAGGTTCTTAGATATGTTTCTCCTCTTTCCTATAAACCCAACCCTTTGGCCCTTGTCGCCCAAGTCAAAGGGAACATCCGCATTGCTGTCTGACGCATGTCAGTACCCCATTAGTCAATTGCGCAGCGCGAAGACATACACTTGTCCCAGGCGTTAAGGATATCGTCCCGCCCTGGACGAGCTGCGGCTTTGGATGCGCATATGGAGCTTTGGGTGAAGCTTCGGGAGACGCATTGGCGCGCGCGCAGCAGGGCCAGAGATTTTGTGCAAGTCGCGGGACGTAACGAAGTGCGACAGCGAGCGAGAGGGAGCACCATGGCCGGAAAAGAAGAGCTATGGCTGGGTCAATTGAGTCATTGTGGGAAAGATATGGCGGTTAGTGGGCCGATGCCGTCGTCAATTTCACGGTGAGGTTCGGTGAGGGGCTTATCGATAAGGAATTCATCAGCTCACCAGCTACTCACCGCGGTATGACGGAGCACTTACACGATGGCATGTTCTCAGTTAATATATATACATAGTGCTAATAAATAACCATGTACCATGGAATGAATGTAGGCTCAAATTTTCGTCTGCTATTTCACTCTTTGTTTTTGGACTTGTGTGCCTGGGAAGCTGCAGTACCTTGATCCTCCAAACCGATGGCTGCCAGCAAAAGAAGCTGTCTAAACTGCAGTTTACAATAACGAATCGCAGAGAGCTCCAAATAATGAACATTGCTGATTACACAATTTTTAATCCCTACATAATTGCTAATGTTTGTGATTGATATATTCTAAGCAAGGTCATCCTATCCAATTCTTATCCTCCTTCTCCTTTCGCAATGGCAACCCATCTGCCGATATTCTGTCACTATTATCATGATGCAAGATATCTCTGTCAGCGGTTATGAGTTCATGTTGACTCGCGTTCGAATCTTTCTTATTGTGTATCCGGTGGAACTGCTTCTGCCCAGTCTTCGTTCCACCGGTTCCCCCAATCGTAATGAGTTCCGTAGGTACGTTGGAGTGACGGAAAGCTGTCTTTGTAGTACCAGACACGCTATCGAACTTGGACGAGAATATGAACATGATCGGTCTCAGTGTGGGGAGACAAAGGGCTATGGTTCCACAGGCTGCTTCTACGACACACCAAGTACAAGCTGTGGCAAGTGTCCCTACTCATGTTAGTAAACTTTGTCGTTGTGCTGCTTGAGGATGGGGTTTTGTACATGTAGTATCAGCGGGATCGAATTGCATAATAGTTGTGAACCGGTAAATGCTGGCAAACAAAACACTGCAAGATTGAAGGTCAGCTGCTTTCGAGGTCAGAAGGTGCCGGAAACTTACAAGCTACCTAGTAGAAATATGACCATCAATGACAGTTTCTGCGCCAGGTTGACCTGTAGCTTTAGGATCTGCCTCACGGGCATACACAAGATAGCAACATCTGTCGCGATATTGGGAATCGCGTTTCCGATGAAGGAAGCCTTCAGATTGATACACGTGCCGTCGATCCACGGTAGCCACGCCCTTTTAATGGGATTGCACTGGAAAATGCACACAGCGCAGATCGATATCCACCAGCCGACTACCACCGCTGCGATGACGGCCGAGATCTGTCGGAAACGACGTGATGGGAAGATTCGTAGGTACATCTGTAGAAGCGCAAGCTTGACGAGCATTACTGCAGTAACGTATATGTTCTCAAAGGCAAGGAGGAGCTTGAAGAAGATGATTTGGTCTTCGGTCGATACGACCTTGGCATGTCTTCCGAGTCCATGGGCGATCACTTTCGTCAACAGTCAGTTACAGCATATAAAAACAAGATAAACAGGCTCAACTTGCTGCCATAGTTGAGCGCCCCAGTGATAAAGACAAAGATCTAATCAATTGTCAGGTTATACAAGTCCGAGGTAAGCGTGGAGCTAAGCTTACCAGTGCCACTACTGTCAACCAGTCATCCAATCCGTAGCCAATTCGAATATGACGTGCCCATAAGCGTAATGCAACGAAGATGGCAGAAAGTACCAGGACCACCGTCGTAGTTGTAGCGAGTTCCCTGCTTCTGTCGGCCTGTGGGTTGATACGAGCATACAGCTCCATCACAGCCAAACTGTGGTTTCTCGTAACTGGGCAAGAAAAGTAGAATGAACATTGAAAGAAGGATGGGAGAATTCCTGTAAGAGGGGTTAAGATAAATATGAAATACAGAAATAGTGGCTAGTTCTTGTGTCTTTAGCAAAAGAGGGTTGACAAGTGACTAGTGTGCCACCATGGCTTGAGAGAATGAAGCCCGACTGGACTCGGTCTCGAGAAGGTTCAGTAGACCGCGCCACCCGACATGTCAACAAAGCAAATCTCAACCCAGTCTCAGTTGACTCAATTTGGGCATGTCATAGGCTGTTGGGAAGCGGCTTGAGGGAGGAGGGACACCCGGATAGGCTACTAAGCAAGGGATCGTAGGTAGGGGTGAGCAAGTGGGCTTCCCGCAAAGCTAGACAACTGACAGGTCACCAACAAATCTAGCGTTAAGCTATGTAAATCACGAACATTAAGGAAAGTATGAGAAGAGTACCACTGTATTATTTGGACATGAAGACACAGATGAATGAGTAGAAAAAAGCAAAAGTGAGGCATTGTCAAATGGGGAAGTGGTTCGGTGAATCAAACTCAATGCTGTCTCGTGTTAGTAGATCTTAACCTTGAAGTTCCAAGCCACATTCTAGTAGAGCTAGACTAGTAGATTGAACAGGAATGCGGCACCTACGCGGTCAACTACTAGACCCAATACTAGCTTATCGTTACAGCGGCACGCTCAACGGCTATTTGTAATATATCTCTAACAATAAAACCTTGCAAAAATAGCTCATACTACTTAATTCAGAAAGGGTATTTTAAGGAATTTATCCATCTCCGCGAAAAGGGTTTACATTGCTATAAGAATACTGTCAAAATTGCGAAAGTGGTCATAGTTTATCTACTGTCACTTGATCTGCTCTATCAAAGAGTCAAAGTCCATCAGATCCCAGACCTCGGCGAACTTTCCGTCAACCACATGGTACAGCGTGAACTCCGTAATCTCAAATTTGCGCCCAGTGGGCTTGTACCCTCGAAATTCGCCCTTGTGCGTACCGGTAATTTTGAAGTGAAGCGAAAGATAATCACCCTCGATAGTGAAGTGTTTCAAATCCCACTGCCAGTCGGGAAACGCAGCTATCAGAGGCTCGAATTGGGCTGTCACTGCATCAGGGGCCAGTGGTTTGCCATCGACGTTGAGAGGGTCCTTGTAGAATGATCTCATGCCCTCGAAGTTGTGCGCGTTGCAGTGTTCGAGATATTTCGCGTATAAAGCTCGGTACTCCTCACTCCGGTTCGATTGGCGAGGTTGTTCAGTTGCCATTGTTTGTAGGTGTGTATAAAGGCAATGATGGATTTCTGAACTTTGTAAAGTAGCAATTTGGCGTGTAGGGAAGAAGGCAAAATGAAATTTCGGATTTAGGTAGCCTATATAGCTAAGTTTAGCCATACGCAGTTCTGCCAATGTCATATACTTGATATATATCATAAGGATGGTCCATGTGTGACGATTATATAAGGCTTACCTAGCTGCTTGGTGAGATTTGTCAGTAGTCGACTCTTGCATTGATAGGCCCAGAATGATCGTAAGCGCAACATGTTACTGGAACTAGACATATTATATGCATGCCAAGCATTTCTCAAATATTGGAATAGGAAAGAAACCACTTTGTAGGACTAGATTCTATTGATTCGGTTTACCTTATGGACAGCAAGTGCTGAGCTTTGTTTAAATATGTGGAACGATATTGTCTTTCTGACTATGATAATGCAAGACATGGAATTTACTTCAGAGAAATGCTCTTCACGAAAAGGTTCTGGATGGCGATCTGAAAATACACTCAACATCATGGAGCGTAAAATCAAACCTTGCTGCTCGATGACCAATAACCGCGGTGAACATATGTCCCAAAAGCTTGATCGTTCTGGATCTGATTCATATAGAAATTACTTGGACAAAGTACCTGACTAACTGGGACTTGGATAGACATATTTGATATTTGTAATTTATATAATTTGGAGCCCTATGTCTTGATGGATCTATTAATTTAAGTTTCCCCAAAGCCTGTGTAGGATTTGAGATGTTGGCCAGTATTGAGTTTTGTGACTTTAGGCAGGAACCCAGGGCGCAACACTTGAAAGTTTATTATCATATGAACAAGCCAGTCACAGGTCAGAAGCTCAACCCTAACTCTCTTTCTCGGTGCTTCTCGCACGTTGTTGACAGATCATGCCAAACCTTGAATACCTGACAACATTATAAAGTCCCCGCATCCCTCATCATGCTCCCTACCGAGACCACATGCATCTTCGGACCGTTCTCATTCATCCTCTAGCTTATATGCCAGACTGTGTACTGTACATCATACCCGAAAGAGCCAACAAATGCCGGCGATGCTCTCACTCTTATACCACGATCCTTGAAAATGGTGCAAGCTCAGACATCTTCAATATACTTCCAGCTGAGTTGAATGTCACTATTTTCGGGCACTGTGAGTCACTCGAATACTTCCTCTCGCTTATCTCGGCATCACCCGCTGTGCGCGTTTGGTTTCTAGGGAACACAGCCTGCTTGAAGCAGTGTATCTCCAAGATTCAGTCTGATCTTACATTTCCGTGCGAAGTTTCCGATAACGAGCCATATAGTAACATACATAATAATATAGTTAGATATTTAGAAATAATATGATTAGAAGAGTTTATATATGATCTTTAGCTAAGACTTTATAGAACCATATATATTAAACTAAGCGTATTATAGTTTATATAATCTTGTATAAAACCTAATATATAGGAGGGTGTTGGTACTTTTGCACGCCCACTGTATCAGCGATAACCTAGTCGCCCTGGCTCTCTTTTTCCTCCGCCTCAAAAGATTGCGCCAGGAAGCCCATGTACGTACCTCGTTGCAGATCCAACAGCTCATCAAACCCGTTGCCGATGCAGTACTGCATCTGGATCCTTCCAATCCCACCCAAGAATGGAAAGGGAGCTTGGCTCAAATCATCACTTTGAGAAGTTTTTACCAGAGACTCGAGAGTTTATTGTGAGCCAGCACGAGCGCAAAATCCCGGGGTGGCTTGAAGAAACAGAAGAAGAACCCGCTGAACTCATAACGGCGCAGAAACACAAGCTCATCGACACGTTCTTACGCTACGACATCCACTGTCATTCTTTCAATTATGGCCATTAACTCCTTTTTCCTGGAAGAGAAACATTAAAGAAGACACTCGGCTCTTGCTTAGATCTGGGGCTCTTTTTCTATTTTGACGCGACTTTCCGTACCAGAAGCCGCGGCATCACCATTCTCGAACTGATTCAGGCCAGATACAAAGAGCTTCTGGATGTGGTTGATGTGAAAAACTGGGCGCAAACTCCGAACAACGAACAAAGTCGGGTACGAGAATCATGAACCCAGGAGGGCCGACTGACATAGTATCGCGTCGATTACGAATCTTCCGATACCAGCACAGAAACGAGAGCCAGGAAAGAGGTTATCTCTAGCACCTTTCACTGCAAGGGTATTCACTTCTGTGCTATATGGAGTCGCTCGATCTTCCTTCCCCTCGAGAATTACGTATACGCCACGTTCTTCGAAGTCAGCAAAACACGAAGGCAGCGCCAGCAAGAGACTTCCAAATCGGGAAGAACAATTACGCATTGCAGTGGTAGAAGATTGAGTTGAAGGTGATAGGGGTGATTTAACTCTTCGGTGGAACCAGACCACAGGAGAGAAATACTGGGAAAAGGATAGGCTAGATCATCAAGGCCTTTTACAACATGGTCTTATTCTCATGTAGACCCTTGCTCAGCAATAAAAAGAGGTAACCACTTCCTTTGCTATTCCCGATTAACATTCTGGCCGGACGGCTTAGATCGTATAGTTAGAGACAGGAACGAAAGAATACTATCTGTGCCCTCGATCTTCATGGGTAATATCATCTTACAAGCTCTTAAATTTAGGCCTGTTGCGAGTGTCACGTCAGACATAGAGCACCAGACTTGTTTTATGTATTACACGCAATGATTGCCTAATGTGTAGTAGGGAACTATGTTTTTTCCATCTGTGTAACCTTGATCTATCCCGTCCAGATATTGAATAAGCCTATTGAATCATGAATCATTGAGCATATCTCTAGCATTTAGTTCTTGGTGAGCGACCAATTGGAAGCGATGTAAGATAAGTTGTCTAGTTTGCAAGTCTTTTAATGATAATTAAACTATTTAAAATACACAGCATATTTGTTCAAAGTAATTCCAATTAAATTCAGAAGTCGTGTAAAGAGGAGAATTCAATGAATCTAGCATAACGAACAGTGATATATCACCATCGTCCATAGAACGGCCCATATCGACCATCATCAGCATATGGGTCAATACCGGGACTTGAATCTCTTGCCCCTTGGCTTCGCAGACGATTTCCGTCCATTCTTATAATGCTTCGATTCTTCTTCCAAGTCCCAATCACCATAGTTCTTCGTCTCAGATTTCGAGACCAGGGATATTGTCAGCGCTGGCCTCGCCATGCTCACCTCCCTCATGGCCTTCATGAAAACCTTGCTTTGCTCATTATCCACGAGGATCAGGGACTTTAGAGCGGGAACCAACTCTGGGTGTCCACGCAATTCGTCAAGAGCTTTTCCTTCGATACGGCCACCGCCACCGCTAGCTCCGGTTACTTCAAGGCTCCTCATTTGGAAACAGTTCTGGATCAAGCCGATAAGGCCATAATCAGTGATGAGCCTCGTGCCTGGTAGTTCAAGGACTTTTAAGTTGGGTAGGGTTTTGGCTAGGCAGATGATGCCTTTGTTGGTTACCTCTTTCGCGTCATTTTTTGCATCGTAGCTGACATCTGAGTATTTGAAAGAGAATTGTGTGATCTTTTCACGGACTTGGCGCGCGAGGACCGCAATGTCTTCGATATGCTCACTTGGATAGAGGGTCAGTATCGATTCATAGATGTGAGAGTAGATTGACTTACTCAGTCAACACGAATTCACTGCCAAAAGATATAATCCTGGTGGAAGTTCCAATAAGGCGATGATAGTTGCCATCCCAGTCACGCTCGCTACTGCGGAACTCTGCAGCTTTGATACCTTTTGTAGCGGGTTTTAAGAATCTCTTCTTGGGCGTCTCAGCACCAGGAGCAGGAGCATCTGCGTGCGAGTTTGTCTTTTCTGTTCTGACTGGAGGCATGTCGTGCTATGCAAAATTGAAATAGTTATGTTGATTTATGGTTTGTCTTGGGCAAAACGGTTGAAGATAGTGAGGTGGAATGTCGAGGGTTCCGCCTCTGTTAAATAGATTCTGCACACCATTGTTACGCGACGCGTCGAACGTTCACTCAAAACCAACCTGAAAGACAATTGGTCCATCAAATGGAAAAAAGAAATTATAGGCGACTGCCTCGTATTTCTTCGATGCCTACGGAGGCAGAGGTCAAAAGTTTTTGCCTAAGAGGACTGTGGTTAAATCGCTTACCCAGCCACGAGTACAAGGGATAGTTTACTGTCTTTGCTTCTTTGAACACCTCCAGGGCCCTAGAAGAAAAGGGGAGTGCCTGACTATTGAGTCCATAGTTCCCCAACCTAGTAATGGTGGCGTACTTGGAAGTGACAGGTCAGCAGCATTCTCACCGTTAGAACCCCCTTATATGCCCACTTGTAGTTGGGAGTTTTGATACGAGTACTTCCAACCCCTTGGACGACCAACCTCTCTTCTATGAAGCTTCAACTTGTAAGTAATATCACTAACTCCGGATATCGAGTCTCAGCAGTGTAATAAATGCCCTTTATAAACAGGATAAAATAGCATCCAAGTTCCTTCTACTGTGACTAAATCAACCTCAGCAGCTGTTATGACCCATCACTCTTCAGTTAATTGTACCATGCTTTTTTTCTTTTTCTTTTTTCTACTTCAACCTGAAACCTTATCAAGCCCAGGCTTTCCAATTCTCTCAATATTATCAATAATAAAATTGACCTCTTCCAGGCAGGTCAAAACTCAATAGGTCAATACAATAGAAGTCGCCCACGGCAACTGAACTCTAACCAAGATGAACACGCCTATGACTCACACAGTCGTACACACAACAGCGGAAGGTTAAAGCTTGTGGAAGAAATGCGTGTTCACATGTCGAAGTCAAAGTCAAAGTCAAGGCAATCTTAAGTCAAAGGTGACTTCAGGCCGCAGGTTTAATTGAATCAGATCACGCTCACGTGAGCTTCCTCAAAATCCCACTGTGCCATGACTACCGTGATTCAAAGCGCAATGATATCAACAATACTATCAACTGGATAATTTTACTATCTATTAATTCGCAATCAATTCTTTTTGCATTTCCTCGACCTAGTTCTCATCATATTATACTAAATGGCCAATCATAAGAAATCTTTCAAGCACCATCTGCTGTGCAATGTTCTATGTGACTAATAAGTCGAGAAAGAAAGCTCATGACAAACCATTGTAAACAGGCAAGGTTGTTCTTGTCACTAAAGCCAAGCCAAGTACTTCGCTTCAAGATCTATATCCCTGATACCATCGCTTGAAATACTTGCAATCATTATTCTTCCCCAGAAACCATCCCGATAAGCTCTATCACTCCGACATTACTATAACACTGGCAAATATGCCCTAATTCAATGTCTCATCATACCTTTGTCGCTTTAGGTTGTGGTATCACCGCTTCACATTGCCTATCATGACCCTATGATGTAAGTATCGCCTGATCCGTCGACATTGCCCAAGATGGAAGTTACAAGCACCGTCTGTTCACCCAAACAAGTTCTCAGGACATGGTCTCTTCTCCACAAAACAATGGCGCCGTTCCAAGTTGGTGATGCCGATCTCTGGGGTTACCCCCCAAAGTCCGGGGTGTTATCCGGGGAATTCTCAACCAGGTCGGCTAAGAGGAGGTCTTTTCTTGAAGTCGCCTATGACTACTGGTATATAACCACGCAATAATCCCTCGCAGTAGACAAGTGTAGTGATTCGGAGTCTTGTCACCATTTACTGACGTTCTATTACACAAGACAACTTTCAAAATGCGAACCTGGTTCGGCCGCGGCAAGAAGCTGCAGTCCGCAGTCACATCATGCTGTCTCTGCGCCTTTGTTCTCTACGGCTATGACCAAGGTGTCTTTGGTGGTATCCTCGAGAATGAAGATTGGCTGCGGCAGTTCAATAGTCCAGGCGATACCTTGACTGGGTTCATCACATCAAGCTACAACCTGGGTTGTCTTCTCGGCTGCTTTATAAACTTCTTTGTGGGTGAGAAGCTTGGTCGAAGATGGACCATTTGGGTCGCTATGGGCTGGATCCTAGTCGGAGCTGCGCTGCAAGCAACTGCCTTTACGCGCGGACATCTCATCGGTGGTCGGGTTGTCACTGGTGTTGGTACTGGTCTCAAGACGTCAACAGTCCCAATGTAAGTGCCAACATTTCGGCATGGTTTGACTACTCAAGTTGCTGACAATTCGCTTCAGGTATCAATCAGAGCTTTGCGAAGGTACTAAGCGAGGTCGTCTCGTTTCCGCAGAGGTCATGTTTGTCGGCATCGGCATCGCGTTCGCCTACTGGTGGGACTTTGCCTTCAGCTTCGTCGGGGGCCCGTTCGCATGGCGCTGGCCCCTCGCTTTCCAAGCTGTCTTTGCTTTCTGGGTCATCTTTGTGGTATTTGGTGTACCCGAGTCGCCACGTTGGCTTCTCAACCATGGAAAACGCCAGGAAGCTATCGAGGTGTTGTCCGCGGTCTACGACAAACCAGTTGACCATCCTGATATCGTACGGGAAGTGAACTCCATCGAGGCTGCTTTGTCGATGGAGGCTGAAGCAGAAGGTAGTGCATCTTGGGCCTCGACTTTTAGGAAAGATAAGGTTAGCACGAGATATCGAGTTTTTTTGGCTTGGTTTGTCCAGTTTATGAATCAAGCTGGTGGTATCAACTTGGTCGTCTACTATATCCTGAGTAAGTTCCAAGTCCTGCCCGTGGTAATAACTCACTGACATCTCCCAGCTGTTCTCACCGATAACGTCGGACTTGAACATAGACTTGCTCAGATCATCGCAGGGTGCATTCAACTCATGTTCCCCATTGGATCTCTTCTTCCAACTCTAGCACTAGACAAGATGGGACGGCGATCTACCATGATGTGGGGATCAGCTGGGTTATCATTCTCAATGATGATGGTAGCTGCGCTTCTGTCACAAGCAGATGACACCCCAAGAGGGCAATCCTTCGCTGCTGGATCGGTTGCCTTCTTCTTTACTTATATGCTTGTTTTTGGAGCGAGTATGAATTGTGTTCCGTGGGTTTATGTACCTGAGATTCTTCCACTGCATGCCCGAACTAAAGGAACTGCGATTGGAGTAAGCTCCAACTGGCTTTGGAATTTCACAGTGGTATGCATTCGTCTCCTGATTCTTACTTTTATACAGTATAGCTGACAGTTCAAAGGTTATGATCACACCCATTCTCATCAACCGCCTCCAATGGAAGGCATATCTCATCTTCATGGCTACAAACCTTGCTTTTGTCCCCATAATATTTTTCTTGTACCCTGAGACATCGAACCTGGCACTTGAAGAAGTTGATTATATCTTTGCTCGAGGTGAGAACACTGTCCAAGTGGCCCGTGAGATGCAGAACGAACTTGCCCTTCACGGACATTTGTCAGAAGATAGGCATGCCGGAAGGGCGATCAAGGGGGATAGAAAATCTCAGGAGAAAGGCGATGAGTTCGTGGAGCATGCAAATGCTTAGTTTGATCATTGAGATGCATATATTTTCACCTTTGAGCCAAATATTCAAGGAAAACGCTTGGGGGTCGTTTGATCTTCAAACCCATTTATCATTTCATGATCAGTTATAGTGCCATTTCAAACTATAGATCCGTCGGTTCAGGCTTCTCCGAAGTCGGGCGTTGATATCCCGGCATTCGCTCCGAGGCACAAAGTGATCTTCTCCCCTCAGCATTCCCCGCACCCCTCCTCGGATAAGGACATCATCGGAAAACAGCATGTTTACCAACTCATCTACTATTTATATTTACTAACAGCACTCTTTTCTAATAAGATAAGCCCCATATAATAGATATTGTTACCTTGACAATGACGACTTACCAGATCCGTGAAGTTGATAATCAAGTGCAAGGCCGTCTTGCTCTGGTTACCGGAGCCAGCGGTGGAATCGGCTCAGCTATCGCAAAGGCTCTTGCAGCTGAAGGCTGTGATGTTGCACTGCACTGTAACTCAAGTTTGGTAAGTCACCCAGAACCATCAGGATCCTCCCACTCACAACAAGCATGTAGCACAAGGTCGAAGCACTATCAAAAGAACTGACATCTGCCCATCCTGGCCAACTCTTCCCTTGCATCTCCGCCGACTTAACCTCACGCGATCAAACCCGCGGTCTAGTCGAAAAGGTCTTCCAGAACTCAGATATCTCAGCCAAGCACAAAGCTGTCTCGATCCTCGTTGCCAATGCCGGTCTCGGCAGGCGAATTCGTGATATTAAGGATATCGGAGAAGATGACTGGGATGATGTCATGGAGGTCAACTCTCGCAGCCAGTTTGTGGTTACCAAGGCTTGTCTTCCTGGTATGCGAGCGCAAAATTGGGGTCGTGTTATTCTAGTTGGAAGTATCGCTAGTACAGGTGGTGGTATTAATGGCTGTCACTACGCAGCTACCAAGGGTGCACTTAGGTAAGAGAGTGATCTTGGATTGATAGACATATACTAACTTCTGTAAGTTCGATGGGCAAGAACTTGGCCACTGTGCTGGCTGGCGAAGGTGTAACTGTCAACACTGTGAGTCATGAGATTGGGATAGGTTTACATGGGCTCTAACATTCACCCAGATCCTTCCTGCAATGATCGGCTTTACGGATATGATTCCGACACCAAAGTCAACGTGAGTACCCAATGAACATGGCGTTCTTCGTATACTAACTATGTTACTTTAGATCCTGGACAAACAAGACCGACTTGGAGGAACTAAAAACTACTGACCCCGGTCTCGCTATCGCCGCCAGCGTCCCCGTCCAACGCTTGGGTCATCCTTCCGAGGTTGCCAACATAGCAGTGATGTAAGTGACATCCAATTTTCATCACGGACCGAAAAGCTAACATATTCCAGGATGGCCAAGACTGGATATCTTACAGGCCAAGACATCATCCTTTCGGGCGGTCTCAAGTAGAGGCCAGCCCCTACGAAACTGAGCTGTTGTGTTATCAGGAGTCTTTGTCAGCGGAAACTAGCAAAAAGAGCAAAAGAAAACATACAACACCGGGGATTCGCTGGTCGTCACCGACCCAACTACTAATCCGGCGCTTCGCAGCTTGACTAAGGGAGAGCAGACGGGATCCCGTATTCTCTACGAGCTTTGGTCGTATGTGGGAGTTGCACTGGGTAGCTGAGGTTATGAAGGTGCAGCATGCGTTAGTAACGATGCATTGGGAAGAATCCTCGATATTTGTTCGGTTTAATAGACTTTGATATATGAAAGAGGGGCCCTAGAAATTGCTTATGATAACGAGGAAAGATTTGGACCGGATAGTGGCTGATTCAATAGACCTGCTTTCCTTGCGTGTCTTCCTGTCATATCCCCAAACGCAATTGCTTGCCGAATCGTCCATGTAGTTACAACAAGCGAGTGAGAGAGAGATCAGGAACAAACAAAAATGAATTTACCAGATGTCCTAGTTGGCAAAAGATAAACATGTGAAGCGACGCAGGCCTGATTCGAACAGACGCCTCCGAGGAGAATAGATTTCTAGTCTATCGCATTAGACCACTCTGCCACTGCGCCTTAACGCTTCCTGATTGGATAAGAGTTTCTTGGTCAAATTAACTCTATATAGTAAACAGATTCTTGCTCTCTATTCCTTAGGAAATAAGCAGATTTTAGTTCTTTTGCTGGTTGTCTCCATTCTTCTCTTGATTATGGCAGCTACATTCACACGAACTCACTCAGTCAGTGAACCCAGCGCTGCCTTAGCCGTCCAATGAATGCTTAGTTTTGAGAAATTCAAATACCCCTCTGATTGTCCGAATCCGGTTTTTGTCTTCAACGCCAATTCCATCTTGGCCTATTGCATGAGTGGCTCGGCCTATACCATCTTGGTCGGGTTTTTCAAAGTCCCGTGTCTTCGGGAGTTTCTATTTCCCGAACTGTAGCTCACAACTCATGTGTAGCCAATCACGTTCATAGTCAATGCCGTATTGGGTGAATCGGTTCCGACATCACTCAATGAAAGCCGAGAGAGGCTTAAAAGACCTGGCAATATTATTCCGAAGTACATTTAAATACTTGATAGCGGTCCTTGAGTTTGGCGTTGTAAGTTCTCAAACTATTTCTTTTCATTGATACTCTAGAAGCAGACCTACGTCAGCAAGAGAGGCCCAGTTGTCTATCCCTTTCATTCTTATCCAGTAATTTATCAGAACTCAGACATGGCTTCGTCAACTGTTCCACCGATTGCAATTATCGGCGGGGGCCCATGCGGCCTGACACTCGCTCGTTTGCTCGAAACCGCCGGCATCAACTATGTTGTCTTCGAGCGTGATGCCTCCCCAACATCAATACTCAGAAGCCAAGGTGGCACACTTGACATCCACGAGGGCACAGGTCAGGAGGCTTTGCGTCGCGCAGGGCTTCACGACCAGTTCAAATCTCTTGCTCGATGCGATGCAATAACGATGACTTTGATGGATTCCCGAGGCGAGTCCCGGGCATCGTTCGCTGATGACAATGGTGAAGCGAGACCAGAGATCGACCGTCAACAGCTGCGGCAAATATTGCTAGACTCCATACCTGCTGACCGGGTTCGGTGGGGCAAGACAATTAACACTGTTGAACGAAAGGAGGATGAGCATCGAGGAGGCGCTTATGCCTGGACACTCAACTTCCGTGATGGTTCAGCTGAAAGTGGCTTTCGACTCATCGTTGGGGCAGACGGCGCATGGAGCAAAATTCGCCCGCTGGTAAGTGCAAGAGTATCTCGATTATCCACGTGGCTCATCGACTAATATCTTTTTAGATCACTGATGCAAAGCCCGTCTACTCAGGGAAAGCTTTCCTAGAAGGCCGCATATCGCCTGGCAATCGGCAATATGAATCGGCACAACAGATGGCAGGCAAAGGATTAGCCATGGTCATGAGTGCTAAGTCCACACTGGCAATACAACAGATGTCGGATGCATCATACCGAGTGTACCTTGGTATACTGGCACCAGAGTATTTAACGCAACCCGGCGGCGACGCTGATCCAAAGGATATGAGCAAAGTGTGGAAGACTATGCTTGGCCCTGGCGGGTTCTATGCAGACTGGGCAAAAGACTTGAGAGACTTGATCGAAGCCTCGGAAGGACCATGGCGCTCTTGGCCGCTGTATCGTCTCGACAAGGACGTATTCTCTTCAGAAACGAGATGTACCGGTAGTAAGGGGGAGCAGTCAGTTCAGCATCACTGGAAGCGTACCCCTGGCATTGTTCTACTCGGTGATGCAGCGCACCTCGCGACTCCGAACGGTGAAGGTGTGAACCAGGCCATGTATGACTCGCTGGTACTGTTCGATCAAATTATATCGGAAGCTGGTGCGCCACAAAGAAGACCATATGACTGGGAAACTGATGCGGCAGCTTTGGAGCGGGCGATTGTTGCATATGAGACAGAGATGCGCCCTCGAGCTTATGAACATATCCAGAGCAGTATCGACATGGAGACGATGATGTATGCTGATGATGGGGCCCAGCAAATGATCGAAATGTTTCAAGGGTTTCACAACCGAGAGTAGGAGGGTTTTTAGATAGTTTAGACTTTTGCTCAAATTAGCATAGGTAGATCTGAGGGAGGCAAAGGGTGATTAGTTAGAAGGATGCGATAATCGATATAGTGTATCATAAAAATATTTGTTACAACTTGTTACAGTTTACTATAGTTTAGTCTAGCTTATCATGATCTATGATAGTTTATTGTAAATCAGCGAAATCAAATTTCCATAAACTGGAACTTGAGATTATGAGTCTCTGTTGCTTTTTGCCACTGTTCCAGTGTCTTCTCTTCAATTTCCGCTTTTCCACCTATCTTGATACATGGGTCTTCAGGAAATAATGTACTAAAGCTTAAGCTTGTGGACCAAGAGTCGCAAATATCGACAGAACAATATTCTACCTTAGGCATGTGAGCTACACATCTTGCAGCAGCTCGGAAAAACTCATTCACCAAAGCACTGTGAGGATAGATGCGGCCATAGCGCCGGACCTGTTCAGATATCTCATATACGAGCGGTTTACCAGAAGGCAAGCGTTTCTGTGGGTATATGACGAAAGATTTGAGGGTTGGCCAGTGTAGAGTTTCGGCTGTGTCTGAATCGGAATCTGTCGGCCAGAATATGGTGGGCTCAACACTTCCCCAGAAGGTGAAATCCTTTAGGCCCTCTCGCTGAGAAAATCGACATAGTTCTCTGCTCAGGATGTCTTCGCCTGGCGTGGGGATCATGGCGTCATTGATGGGTATGAGTTGAGAGTATTCCAACGAGAAGTTGTGTATGGACAATGGTAGGGTGGCAAGTGACCGTGCGAGCTCTAATAGGTACCAGAAGTGAGAAAATGGTTCATGATGTACAGGTCACTAGCAAATTTACCAATTCTTTTTTGTACTGGCGATGATGTTAATTCGTGAGGAGACAAAGATAAGTTCACTTCCCTCAGCTGCGTCATTCTGCTGGCCATATAGATGATCCGGTCAACAGGAAATAGTCCGAGAGAAATTTTATTCTTTAACTCAAGATATCTTATCATCGGCAGTTCAGGAAGGGGTGGCTGTGCTGGAGAGAGCGCACCAGTGTTAGAATCAACACATTCTGCGATATTGATACTTTCAGGGATCATCAAGTAAAGATCGACCAATGGTTCCTTTTCCAATGGTATTTGTGCGAGGATGTTGAAAAGCTGCGCGACAGCGACGCTGAAACTCTCCAGATCAAAGGGATCGTCGCGTAAGTGGAAGGAACCCCAACGCGATTTGGGCCGAAACGGGAACTCTACTCGACGGGTATAAGAGAGCCTTCTAGGAGTCAGGACATCCATAGCCAAGTGAAGCGACTTTGCGGTAAGGAAAAGCTGGCGGAATGTGAAAGCTTCAACCAGAAGCTGCCAACGCCGACATAAAGTTGCTAAACGTGGGAGAGGGCGATTTGGGCGCTCTGAATGCGGATTTGGTTCGAGTGGTGCTGCCGCCACATACGAGATGATCTTAGATATGATTTCGGGGGCTAATCGATCCATTGTAGTGTAAATTATAAGAGAAAAGAGTAATCTTGACAAACTCAGCACTGAGTACATAGATACGATAGTATGTCAGGGTTCAAGTGACTCGCTTAGAGTGAGTCACGGGACTGCTGCCTACTGCCAACCGTATCTATAGCATATAGCTATATGAAGCTCTAATGATTTTCTCTCGTCTGGACTTTATATAAGTTCAATGTATTTTTATAAATCCTAGAAGGTATGAATAGCTCCATCGGTTCTATTAAAAGTTTTAGTAAAAGTTTTATAATTGTTATAAACTTTTATAAACTTTATATTTCTCTATTACCGTTACTAATGATAGTACCAGAGACAAACTTGCTCTATTTAGAGATGCCTTACTAGTAGACCATTTAAACGGAATATCATCATTGAATAGATCATTCTAAAAAATCACAGATAAACACTCTGATCACTAAATAACAGAGACTTGGCAAGTGCTAGATACCAAAAGTATTTTATTAGTTGAACGGCACTGCTGAGACTACAACAGGACGGGCATTTCCATTGACCAAGGGAATATGACCCTCTCAGTAACCATTCTAAACGTCTGCTCTATTGGTATCTATAGACTGTGGCTGGACGGTGAGTGTAGGGTGAGTGTAGGTGAGAGTGGAGGCTCGTTGAGACCAGCCGAAGATCAGCCACGGCGAGCAACCCCACAATTGCCGCCAACCGCAAAGTCTTTAAATTCTGCGCGGGTCGGGTCCCTTCTCTTTTTCTTTTTCTTTTCTCCTTATGAACCCTTCCATTCAAATAAACGTGAGTGCCTACCACCGTCGACAACACATCGCAAAGACGCCCTTGCTAACATTTACCTCGCAGATGATGAGAACCGCGTGCTTAATATGATGCAGTGCCTCCTCTCCGGACCTCGAAACCCTCTGCCTCTCGGGGTAGCTTAAGTGGTCTCGAGGCGAGGTGAGGTTGGTACCATGAAATGGGCGTTCGACACACCGACCTTGTTATAGCATCGGACGCGATGGAAAAAAGCTCTGACTTATTACGAATGGAAAGGTATTCTTGGTTCGCGCGGCTGGGGTCACCTAGCAGCAGAAATTGACCTTTTTGCAAGGTAAGTTCGGGATCGCACTGGGGGAGCCAAGTTTCAAGTGAAGCTTCGCGTATTTAGCAAAATTAAATTACATTTATTGCAACGAGAATATTCACTTTGTCTATGTGTTACGTGTGTATGAAAGCGATTGTACGTTTGAAGACTGTCTGGAAATGAAAGGACTATTCGTGATACCCAAAGAAGCGAAGAGTAATTACACGAACATCCCAATGCGGTTGAAAACACCTTGCAATCTCTTCTCGTACTTCCGCAAGCATCGTTGAAAAATACCCTCAGAAGTACTCCGTAAACAACAAAATTTGTCTCTTGTCCCAAGATTCTTTGCTTCTGATAGCACATCACCATCTCCCTTGGTGGAGCTGCGTGGCGCATCGAGTCCCATTGAAATGAAAGAAACCCATGGTGACGACATCCGTAGCGTCCCCTGGAATTACAGTGATAGCGCCCGCCAACACCGGAGTCAACCACGTTTCCGGAGGAAAAGGGTTTGGGGGATACATCGTGAGACCCTGTATAAGCAATGAACCGCCCAAGTACCTCGCTATCAACCCGCTGCGCTCAGAATCTCCACATTGTCTTACCTACAGGCGGCTACAACCACCACAGCCCAACCTCCAAGTCCCCCAAATCCAACCTGACCAACACCCCCCCCCTGTCCTACCACGCCCCAGAATCGTCCACGTCCCCCGGCGCGGATACGGACACAGACACACTTACTCGTCTCTCTCGGTCAATCTCTCTTTCTCTTCAAGTCCCTCTCTTTGCGCTGGTGACTTGAAAGCGACAACGACACACCACGACACGCACGACACACACGACACGACTCGATACGGCGACGTCTTCTTCTTCTCCTCCTGCCATCGTCACCATCGCCGTCTCGATTTGTCCGGACTCCCGGTTTCGCTCCGTAGTATCCTTATCCGTCCGCCGTCGCTCGCTGCAACGTCCGTCGTCCGAACTCTGTCCCCTCGTCGCCAACACCTACAAGCTCGATATAGCTCGACTGAGTGTCTGCAGCTGCCACCATGTCAAGCTCCTTCGAAAAGTCCGTCAAGGGCGCAACAAAAGTGAAGGTACGTGTGTATTACTCGCAGCGCGCTCATTAGATGGGTCCAATATCAGCGACCAAGATAGAGCTCAACGATTTGCTTGATGAATGCCTCATCCTGATCAGCAGCATTGTGCTGACATCCCATCGTTTCAGAATGCTCCTCCAAAGACGAAATATATCGAGCACATCCTCGTCGCTACCCATTCCGGCGAAGCTGGCGTCGGCGAGGTCTTTCGCGCTCTTACATACCGCCTGCGCGATTCAACATGGACCGTAGTCTTCAAAAGTCTAATTACTGTTCATCTTATGATCAGAGAGGGATCTCCTGATGTCACACTCGCTTTCCTTTCGACACACCGCAATGTGCTGGCAATAAGCAGTTTTACAGACGGTACGTCCGATCGAGATCCAACGGAAACGTCCGGAAACAGCGATTGACAAATTGGTAGCTCAAATTCAAGGACGCAATATTCGACACTATGCTCATTACTTAGCCGAGCGAGCCCGCGCATACGAAAAGACAAAGACCGATTGGGTGCGCGCTTCCGAGTCAAGGCTCGAGAAGCTCTCTGTTGAGAAGGGCTTATTGCGAGAGACGGAGGTTGTACAGGCGCAGCTCGAGGCGTTGTTGAAATGCGACGTAAGTCAGCAATCATGGCCACACCAGTCTGATGGGTATATGAACCTCGAGCACTAACAACTCCCAGGTGATGGAGAACGAGCCAGAGAATGAGATCACTATAACTGTTTTCCGACTGCTTGTCTTGGATCTGTTGGCGCTGTTCCAGGTTCTCAACCAAGGCCTGATTAGCATTCTTGGTTGGTTCCCTTGCCCCTCCTCCTCTTGTCTCAGCCCGCCGCTTGGACTAACACTTGAATCCTGTTAGGCAACTTCTTTGAGATGTCCAAGGTGGATGCCGAACGTGCTATGGCCATTTATCGGAAATTCACGAAGCAAACCGATTACGTCGTCCAATATCTCAGCGTAGCTCGACAGCACGAACACCACACTAGAGTCGAAGTGCCTAAACTCAAGCATGCCCCCGTTAACCTTGGACGCCAGCTTGAGGAATATCTTCATGATCCCGATTTCGAGGTGCACCGAAGACAATACCTGGCCGAGCAGGATGTGAAGAAGATTGGAGGTGGTTCAAACTCGAAGCAAGGAGGTCTCAGCAAGAAAAAGAGTGTCGATTTTCCCGAGCCAGCCTCCAACAACCCCTTTCCCAAGATCACCTCTTCTACCACTGGCAACAAGGCACCCGAATCGAAACCTCAAGCCAACAAGGGTCCCGATCCAGATCTGATCGACTTCTTCGATTCGATCGAGCAGAACCAGACGCCGATGAACGTAAACCCTCAGCCTCAAGCGTTCCAGCAGCAGCCGACTGGCATACCGTTCCAACAGAACGGTTTTGTCGCTCAGCCCACGGGGTTCGCATCCAACAGCCCGTTCCAACAACAGCCGCAGCAAACAGGAGGATTTATGCAACCACAGCAGCAGCCCCAGATTCAGCTGCAGCCAGACTTCACAGGTGCTGGTTTCGGAGGATTCACGCCTCAACCGCAAGGCTATCAGCAAAACTCACTTGCGCCAATTCCCCAAGACTCAATGGTCAACTTCTCCAACGCTGTTCCTCAGGGAGGCCAACAGCCTGTTCAGAATGGACAGCCTCAGGGGCTTCAACCGATGCAGACAGGGAGCACCAACCCTTTCCGCCAGTCTATGCTCATGGCCCAGCAAACAGGCCTGCCATCATCTGCTACAACACCAGCTCTCAACCGCCAATCCACAAACCCCTTTGCTCGATCATCACCTCAGCAAAACTCCTCGCCTTTCGCGCAAGCTTCAAACTCACCATTTCAAACACCATCTCCTCAGCAGCAAGCAGCTCCTATACAGCCCACACCAACCGGCACAAACCCCTTTGCTCGCAACTCTATGATGCCTCCGCCAACCCAGGAGCAACGACCGCAGACAGCCGGTGCTGCTCTCGCTCCTCAACCCACCGGCACAACCAACCCCTTCCGAAACGGCGCCTTTGTCAACCACAACACTGGCATGGGCTGGCAAAGCAACCAGCAGCCCATCGGAGGTGGCCTCGACCAGCTTCCAACAGTACCTGTATTCCCGCGTCCAGCTCAGCAGACCCCTTGGCAGCAGCAATAAGAGACAGCTTTCAACATGCTACACAGCATTCATTACATATTACAAACTTGCATCCAAATATCCGCATCGCGCTTCTCGGCGCCCCTTTTGTTTCCATTTCTTGGCTGTACATCCTCCCTTTCCACATAGTAAGCGAGGCGTTTTCGGGGGATGTGATCGAAAAGAGTATTGCAGGGGGAAAGTATGATTTGACTATGAGCATTCAAAGGGGACTCAGCGTCCCTCTTGAAATAGCCATTCGGTCCTCTCCTGGTGATTTTCCCTTTTGGATTAGTATAGTAGCAGTCATACAAAAATATCATTTTCATCATAATAATTCTCCATTTATCCTGACATTGGGGCATGTATATTCTTTGTAGACCTGCATTCATGGTATCGTCATTTTGAACCTAACGCAACTCCGTCTAGCGAGATTCTTCAGATATGTCCCAAGCTCCTTATAACGCCACAGCTATGCCCAAGCGACCAAATGATAATCAAAATATGTTCTAAAATGGTTCATCAACGTCCATTCTACCCCCCGTATCCCCCGTCACAGCAGCCTCTCTAGCCCCTGCTGTTGAAACGCTCTTCTCAACCTTCTCCTCATCCACAAACACACCCAGTCCAGAGAATGCCTCGAATAAAGCTCGTGTGAGGAATTCATCCGGACTATATCCACCGGCCTTGAACTCAGTCTTTGTCCGTGTGATCTCAACCCACTCGTTAGAATACAAAGCGAGTTTCTCGGGCGCAAGGTCCACCCGCTCGGGCATGACGCGCACGCCGCCGTACGGATCGTAGGGGGCGTTATCCACCACAGGACCCTTCTTCTCGCGCAGTCCACGGATCGAAAGACCGCCTCCTACACCTGCGGCGCCCAGTGCTGCGTCGCGCTTGTTCTGGCCTCGCTTCTTGAGCATGATCTTGTCCATTGCCTCTGTCGCACGGCCCACCTCGGCGCTTTGTAGAGAATCCAGCATTTCCTCGCGGAAACGTTTTGCGTTTGCTTTTTCCTCGAGTTCCTCTTGTCGTTCCAGAAGACGTCGCTGTCGTGCTTCATCTTCTTCTGCGGCTATGCGTCGTTGGCGAGCGTCGTCAGATTCACGTGCCAGACGTCTATTGCGCTCGATGTCGGCCTTATGCTTCGCCTCCCACTCCGAGAGTTGCGCCTCTGCTTTTCGTCTTTGTTCGTCGGTGCCGTAGACGAGATCGCTAGTAAGACACTCCACCATCTCGAGATATTCGTTATAGTCATCCAAAGTCTCGAATTCCTCCTCGGTTTTATTAAAAACAGCTGCAACTCTTCGTCTGATGTCGACCTCTCGCTCTACGGTCAAGTCTGCGAAAAAGGCCGTTTTAAAGCCACGCAGACGAAGCGTCTTATGGCAGCCGGCGTAGGGACATTGGTTGGGTCCATCTTTGAAAATGCGCTCCACACAGGTCTTGCACATGCGGTGATAGCACTCTGGGTTAATGCGAAACTCCATATCGCGGTTAAAGTAGCGCGTTGTCTTGCACACGGGACATGTCTCGTCTTGGTCGGGCGGTGGAGGCGCGTTGAGATCGGTGGCGTGGCGTATTGAGACGCCTGCGCGAGACATTTTGAATATCTCAGATTATGAGTGTCTTTGGTGTGTGAGTTAGGTCGTGAGGAGGCAATGGAGGGAGGAGAAAACAAAGTGCTTTGTTGGTGGTTGGAAGGTGAATGTTATTAATCAGGTACCTAGCATTATGTCAAATGTTGGTTCCGCGCGGCTGAGGCTGCAGGGATGAGAGGCTTAACGGGAAGTTTCCTATTGGCCTGAGCTCAGAGAAGATCGCCCCGCTCAAGCGCTCTGCCCCTCCAAAATTGTCAGCCTTCTCTCATACCCAACAGCTTCCATCAACTTCTGTCAGAACATATCTCAATCACTACACGCAAATCATCACAATGACTGACAAGGGCAAGTATAATACTTCTCGGTGGATTTCTTTCATTTGAACGAAAGCTTGCTATACCTCTCTTGTAGCTTTACACTCTCTAACTCATGGCAGAACCTACACCCGCTGAGACCGCTGCCGCAACGGCCAAGGAGGCCGAGGAGCAAGCCGCTCTCCCTTACAAGTGGACTCAGACCATCTCCGAGCTCGATGCTACCTTTGACGTGCCCGGAAACCTCAAGTCGAGGGATCTCGTCGTTATTATCAAGAAGCAGAGCCTACAGGCGGGTATCAAGGGCCAGGATCCAATCATCCAGGTATATATACAACTCGGCCATTACTCAGCACAACCTCCGTCTAACCATCATAGGGCGACCTTCCCCATGCCATCCACGTCGACGACTCGACCTGGACACTTAGCACCAACTCAGACGGCACCAAGACAGTCGAGATCCACCTCGACAAGGTGAACAAGATGGAGTGGTGGGCTCACGTCGTCACCTCTGCGCCCAAGATCGACGTTTCCAAGATCCAGCCTGATAACTCCAAGCTGTCTGATCTCGACGGCGAGACCCGCGGCATGGTCGAGAAGATGATGTTCGACCAGCAGCAGAAGGAGAAGGGCCTGCCCAGCTCGGATGAGCAGAACAAGGCAGACATTCTCAAGAAGTTCCAGGCCCAGCACCCCGAGATGGACTTTAGCAAGGCCAAGATTAACTAAGCAAGAAAAAGTACCTCGTGGTTGGTCCCGTTTGGGGAAGTTAAAAGACATTCATTTCATTGATTTCGTGGTGCTTTCATCTTGTTTCCAGAGCAATTGCTGCGCGTTCGAGGAAAGCGTTGAAGTTTTTGACTTGTTGAAGCATTCCGCCTGCGGAGCTCGCTGAGCTGGCTTCATCTGCGATACGTGCGACCAGAAGCTCAAGATTGGCTAGGTCGGCCTTCTTCTCTTGGGCGCGCGATAGTTCGGGGGCGTCCCGTCCTCGTTCAACTGCCATGTCTATGTCATGCATTATAGCTGAGGTATCGAGCCGATACTAAGATGGTTAGCCATGTATCCAGAAAAGCCAACGAGTAACTTACTTTTGACTCTTTGGTATCCTCTTCGTGCTTGATTCGCACTGCATCCATCTTCAAAGCAACCTGTTCCCTCTCTGCTTTGAGGCGCAATATTTCTTCTCGTAGAGACAGCTTTTCTCGCTGTACCACACGAACCCGTTTGCGTAGCGTTTGCCAATCACTGAGGTGAATTGCCTAACTTGTGAGCTTATATGTTTCGAAGCGAACTGTAAAACTTACCAGCTGAAGTAAACGAGAGTTTAACTCTTCCTTATACGCTTCGAGTGCCCGTATTTTAATTCGACATTCCTTCTTCTTCTCTTTATCCTCGGTAGTTCCCAGCGTCTGGAGGAGCTTTGCGACAGTACCCTCAATAACTTCTAAGCACACCTGCGAAAAAACATCCACCACTGTTTCGCCACTTGATATAAATGGTACATCTGCTGCAAGGTGGTCTGCCTCGCCGTCGTCTTTGATAAACTTCTTGACATTGACAAAACGATGCACCGTGAGTTCGATAGCTGTTCCATCACTGATCCGTCGCTCTTTGGCAGCTTGTTTCGTCTTGCGAACCTGTTTCGGAAGTGGTTTTGGTCCTGTTCGTGATTTTGCTGTTGTGCTAGCTTTTGGCCTTGTTGCTGGTTGTTTTTGTGTCGCAGGGCTTCTTGACAGCCGTTCCCGACGTCGCTTCGGCGAGTGTTCCTCGTCATCTGCTTGTTCCTCGGGCTCGGCCTCGGGCGATTGGGAGGGAAGACTCCTTCGAGGACGTTTTCTGCCGATGGTTTTGGCCGCTTCTACTGCATCGATGGCCTCTGCTTCAACTTCTTCCTCCTCCTGCGCTTCTTCGACCTCCGCTACCGGCTCTTCGTCAATCGGTTCCACCTCAGGGTCTGCCTCTTCCACGGTATTTGGTTCCGATAGTTCGTTGTCTGCAGGGGCGTGGTCCGGTCGATCTGGCGAAAGCTCATCCATATCCTCTGCCGGCTCCGGAGTCCCTGGGGTACGCATCTGAGACATTCTTGATCGAATTGTCGCAGGACCCTCACTTCGCCGTACCTTACGTACCAAGGGCGATGAGGACGCCGGCATGTCATCATCTTGTTGTAACGTAGTATGCAGTCGAGTAGTGGACGATACAGCTTCGCTCATGCGAACGCTCTGTCCGCCATCGAGAAGATCCTCGGTGTTTTGTTGCGCCCTGCGACTTGGCGGTCGAACATCTGCTAATTTGGACGCATTTGTGTTCGGTAGAACTGGTAATTCGATTTCGGCTTCGTTATCCTCCGACGCTTCGGCGGATCGCGCTGGACTTGATAATTCAGGTTCTGGCTCAGGTTGTGGTTCGATATCTGATCCTGGGTCGAATTCGATTTCCTTTGGATCATCGAGAACCGGCTCTTCCACTTCCGTCGGTTCAGCTGTAGCATCCTGCGCGCCAGATTCCTTAGATGAGTCGGGCAGGTCGTAGGGGTCTTCAGGTCTTGATCTCGGTGATCGTCTTCGCACACTTTCCGGTGCTTGTACGGATGGCGGCGGCTCGTTATCCAATCTTCTCCTCTTAGCAGAAGTATTCGCTGACGATGCGGGAGGCGCAGGTGCAGGCGCAACGGGAGTCGAGCTGGCTATGTTAAGGGCGGCGATGTCGATATTGAAGGAGTCGTCCTGAATGTTCGTGCGTCTGGTGTCGCATTAGCAGAGGTCGTATGAGCTACGGGATGATGTTATGTACTGAGCACCACGAAGACGTTCTTCTAGCCGCCCGCCGCGGCGCTGTTGGCCTGTTTCTAGTATTAGCGACCTGATCAATAGCTTGTTGTTCAAGATTGGTTTGAACATGCCTGTGGCCATTGCAGGGGGAAACGAGGTTCGATATTATTTGCGCATCAATATTATGTGGTTTTGACTATGTAACGAGGATGCGCAGTTGTGGTGTTGCGATTGGACGTTTTTGATTGATGTGATGTTGATAGTGTAATGTTTGAGATGCCAGTGACGCGTGGGGGTGAGACGCGTTCTGGAGTCGCGGGGCATCCAATCCATTAACTGACAGACAAAGCAATGACCAGCATGACGAAAAGGGATTAATTAACACTTTAACAGTTCAATTATTTGCATCTATTCACATGAAGTGTGTTGATCGGATTGTTCTAGTCTTATTTCCCTTCCGAACAAGGATGATTCTAATGGAAGAAGCCCTGCGATCCCGGCCAGCCAGTCAAGTAAACAAATACTAAATCATTTTGATAAGACGACGGCCCGCCGTCACTCAACCGGGTATCAATTAGTCTTTATACTTTATTTCCCCCCGTTTATCCTCGTTGCCCCATCTTCTCCGTTGTATTTGACGCCTGATCATGAAATAGTTGTGGGATGCAAAGGTCTTTAATTGATGGGAACCCATCGCATAAGCTTAGTATTGAATCGATGCCTGGTTCATTGTCAGCCATCATGAAAACACACATCAGTCAATTACATAATTCATACCCATGGAAGTCAGTCTCTGATATGGCTCCCCAGCCATATTCCGAGGAAAGGATCTCTTTGTATCTATAGGGCACCTTGGCTGAAACACCTTCGAATGTGGTGTCAAGGAGAGGAAATATGTACTTGTCCTGTTGCCCAGGTATCAGTACTAATAGATCAAACCACGATCGCATATACGAACCTTGAACTCATGATCGTGCTTGTCGTACATGACACCGTCGCCCATCTCATGCCCAGGGTCATATCTTGCCGCTGTGATATCGATGAACAGTCCGGTCTGCATGTCAACCCAGCGAGCATCAATGAAATTGTTTTCATCGTCCCTGCCGCGGTACCTGTGCGCTGGGTTTATGTCAAGCTGGAAGAAACTGCCATTCGGGCAACCCTCATACTGGAAGTAGTAGACGGTCATGTTGTAGTAGGCAGCCAGGTAGTACATGTCCGCCTCAGTTACCGAGACATCGGCGTCCAAGTCCCATGGCATGACCTGGAGTGCTTTGTTAGAAGAATTCCGTGTTAGAACACGCGGAGGCTCTCACCTTCTTTCCCCACCACCAACCAAGTAGGGAACCATGCATGAGCCATGTCTGAATACCTAGATCACGGAATGTGGCTAGATATGTTTGCATGAGAACTCTGATGCCTGCGTGCTGAGCTTCAGGCTCCAGAACTTCATTGAAGTATTTGTAGTCGTAATGAGCGGATGGCCTTGGCATCCTCGTAAGTATAAAAGTGATAATAATGCTGAATGCAATACTTACCCTGTTTCCTCTGAGAACTGTTAGTTAATTTGTCTGATTAAAGTATCACATTCGCATTTCGAATTCAACGGTCAATGTATATGGCTCTAGCTTACGGAAGTATTTTGGTGGAGGAGCATCTCTAGCGGGCAGTTTTTGCTCAATCTTTTCAAAGACATCAGGGACTGTCAAGGCCCTGGCGCAGGTCAACCCGAAGGCTGCGGCGCAAAAGGTGAGCAACCTCATTGCAAAACTAGATTGGCTGATGCCTGGAATAGCTTTATCGTCAAGATCGTGAGGTGACGCGGACAGGCTGTTGCTGCTTCGCTGAATCTGCAGGGGCAGGGTGAGGCTGCCAAGGGGCTTGGGAGTGTAAAAGCCAAGTTAGAGCGGGAGTGACATCCAACTGCTGCGCGACTGATGGGGAGATGGAGGCTTGCAAGTTAGAGCGAGAGTCTTGGACTTAATAATGTAGACTTAGGAGAAAGAGATTATGAGAGAGGAACATGCTGTTGTGGTGCAAAACAGAGTAACAAGATGCCAGTCAGTGATTGAGTCAGTGACGAAGCGTACAAACATTTGACATTTGGTGGCCCATGTTACAGTATCGCGACCCCTGATTCCACCACATCCTTCCCGTTTTAGGTTCGCATCACCAAGGGTTCAGACGTTAGGTATACCGGCGGCTATAATTCACCTTGACCCACGTGCCCAACGATTCTTATACAGAACAGTTGGCATCTGGTTTAAAAATCTCTAAATAGGCACCTAAATCTATTGATATGTAAGTGACCGGAAATGGAAAAGGATGCAAATGTGGCTGGTGAAGTCATTACATACCACTCCGTGACTTTCAGGTACTTCAGGAACTTCAGGTGCTGACACTGACGCAAGCTCCAGGTCCCCCCCAAACATTATGGAGACTAAGGTTCCCCAGGCCCAGGCTTCGTAACTCCACCCTCACTCTTCGTCGCATCGCCAAGCTAGAGCTGAGCTGCCTAAGCCTAAGCTCTCTACAGCCGACTACTTGTCTTCTTCAACTCACCCTTCTACCATCCCATCAATTTCTTTGCCTTGAACTCTCCTCTTCTGGAATCGCATCAAGTTTCTTTACACTTGCCGCGGGCAGGTCAACGACCGACATCTTCCTTTCCTCCCTTGTTGTAGCTCAAGCTTGAGCAACCCGTCCCTTGACAATGGGCGCGTTTAATGTACGCTACAAAGATGCTAGGCAATACTCCTCGACTTCGAAACTGACAATGATGTTATAGTTCTTCCGAGTTCTGGGCGACTTGTCCCATGCCCTCTCGAAATGCATCCTCATATTCGCCATTCATCGTAACCGAAGCGCTGAGGGCGTCTCCCTCATCACGCAAATCCTCTACGCCATCGTCTTCTGCACCCGATACCTCGACCTCTTTATCGAGACTTTGCCATGGAATATTGTATTCAAGATCTTCTATATTATATCGTCTATCTATATCCTTGCTATCATGCAATGGATCTACCCTCGGTCTCGCGAGCGTGAGGTGGCCTGGAAGATTGGTGCCATCATCCTCGGTGGCTCTTTCGTCTTGTCCCCCTTCATCATGCTCATTTTTGAGAGCCATAAGGGTTTCCGACCTGTAAGTGAATATCTCCCCATAATCTCAACATCACTAACATCTCCTAGTGGATGTGGGTATTCTCCCAGATCCTCGAGTCTGTTTGCGTTCTTCCTCAGCTTCTCCTCCTGAGACAGACGACCGTTCCTACCGTTATCGACTCCTTCTACCTCGTCGCCCTCGGTTCTTACCGCGCTCTCTACTGCATTAACTGGTTCATCCGCGAATTCGAAATGCACGGCAAGAAGCCTAACACCGTTTCCGTCATCTTTGGCCTGATCCAGACTGCTTTGTACATCGACTTTGCTTGGGTTTACTATACCCGCCAGCGCGTCAAGCTCCGCGGCGGCGGTATCGTTGACGCCGACGATATGAGCCGTGGATGGCTTCTCCGTCGCATCTTCGGCAAGCGTTTTGCGAACAACGAGGAAGAGGATGAGGAGAACAGTCCTGGTGGCTTTGATGATGACCAGGGTGGCAACCGACGCGGGGCTCGTCCCAAGTGGGGAGCTCGTGGTATTTCAGTCAGCGCCGATGATGGTGTTCTTGAGCAGGACCGACATAACCGCGACCAGGACGAGTTCGGTGGTCCAGTCGACCCAGATGCCAAGATGCAGGACCCCGATGAGCTTGCGCGGGCTCTCGACGACGATGACGATGAGAACACACCTCTACGACCTGGTCAAACAGAAGGCCAACCCAGCGGTCTTCAAGGTGGCGAAGGCTGGCGCGACTAAGGTGCCGAGCTTGTCCCAATATTACACCTATATCGTTTTCCCGCGAGTTTTACAGGATGAAGTCGGACGGAGTATGACGGATTGTTTATTTGAAATGTCTTGGAAGGTACCAATGGTTTTGCCATTTCAGTGGAATGCTTGATGCGATGCATGCATGGAACTGCGTTAGAAGAGAGGGGAATTTGGCCATAGTTCGCCAGTAGGGTTTCTCGGTGTTTTCACAGGTAATCATGTACACATAGTGGAATTCTTTTTTAAGGTTGTCTCTACACGAGATGAAAATCGAATTCATTCACTTATCATGCTACTTGAGTCACGTTCGCATCATAAATCAAAGAAGGGGTCGATGCGTGGATATCATTCAGGCATTTTTTGTCCATGAGCTCATTCATTCCTTGAGCTCAAACCAGTAGTGTTGGACCCTCTTATACACCATCGCCACCATGTCCCTAATGGACGGACAACTCCTCCCATCATTGGCGCCATCTGACAAGGACATTCTTGCTAATCCTGTCTTTTCGCAACTCCATCAGCAGCATCCTACGCCGCGATAAACTCCTATAATAACCAAATAAAACCAAGTCAAAAAACAAATGGCATCAAAAATCGTATACTAAAACATAGCGTATTTGAAACCGTAGGGTATTTTTGTTCTTCAATGAACGAAGCGCTTCTCAAACTCGGCATACAGCTTTGGGCTGATTTCATCGCTGCTCATGCCTTCAATCTCAACAAGCACGCCTTTCTTGGCATAATGGTTCAGAACTGGCTCGCTGGTTTCCTGGAACTTCTTGTATCGGGCGCGGTAGACCTCTTCGGAATCATCAGGGCGCTGGATCAAGGACTCGCCGGTGATGTCGTCGATTCCGTGAACCTTGGGCGCATTGAAGCTAGTGTTGTAGACTCGACCGGAAGGTTCATGAACCCAGCGTCCGAGGATTCGCTCCAGAATAACGGACACGGGAGTTTTGAGGGAGACGACCAGGTTGATAGGAATAAGCTTGTCTAGAGGGCCGACCTGGGAGGCTGTTCGAGGGAAGCCATCGAGGATGAATGAAGCGGAGGGGTCGTTAGAGGCTTCGGAAGGTCTGTGTCCGTCGAGAAAAGGAGCCGCATTGATGAAAGGGTCCGTGGCGGCGCTGTTGAAAGATGATGGCTCGAGCGCTGTCGCTTCGGAGGAGAGGGTCATGACGTTGGAAGAGCCATTCCTTGCAAGCCACCCACGGGTGAAGAATTCGTTGGAGATAAGTCGCAGGATAAGATCGTCGGCCACAAGACCACCAGACTTCATGGTGTTCTCAACCTTGATGCCTATTTAAACATCAGCCCTGCCAATTAAATTAGGACAAACTTGGGGGGAAAGACTAACCGAGGGGTGTTCTATCCTTAACATTTCGACGGAGAAGGTCACCGGTACTAATCTGATTGAGTTGCGGGAAGCGAGAGAGCAAACGCTCACTCTGGGTTCCTTTGCCGACGCCAGGCGCACCAAAGAGGATAACTCGAGCGGCCTTGTTCAGGTTCATTCTAGGCGACCTGGAACGATGAGGCCGTCGCGGGTGAGCAAACTGGGCAGTGGAAATGCGATTTGGCGCACCCGGTAACGCAGGTGACCTGGTGCTGTACTGGTGTGTGTATCCAAAAAACGTCGTTCGAGGTTTATTTTTCTTGTTGAGGTCAATGGGTCGATAGTTCGGAGATGGCGCGGGGAGTTGTTGAGGCGGGGAAAGCGTATTATAAACGTCACAGGTTTCTTTTCGAGGACAGGAAGGGACGAAATATAAAATGAAAAGATGGGAATAAGCAGCCGAAAAGATTCGTACAAATTACAAAACAGCAGCGAAGGGATGAGACAGGACGAGGGAAGAGGAGAGTCGAGTCGAGATGGACGGAAGCAAGGTTGGAAGTGGGGGGGCTTTATGTATAGGGCGGTGCAAAGCGCGAGATGGTGTTGGTGTTGAGAGTTCAAGGCGCAAGGGTGGTACCTCTTATTTCGCCTGTGAATCGCGTATCATGGATGTACCAGTCGACGATGGATGGCGTTGAGATCCAGTGGGTGTGGGGGCGTGCGAGGCAGGAACGGTCCAGTGTGGGCACGGTAGTGCTCTCCGTGGATTGCCGCTTAGACTTGGCTTCTGGTTTCTAAGCAATTTAGTCTACAGTATTACTGCCTAGACGTTACATTTTCACGCTTTCTGGTGTTTATCTTCACTGATGTTGTTACACAGCATGTAGAACCTCCATCTGCTTATTCTTCCCTTCTCCAACATCTCATCAATCGACACCACGGGATATCTCGGAACCCGAAAGATGTGGCATGATATGAATGGTAAGACTCGAATCGGCATTTTCTCCTTATGTCCGGAATATCACATCAAGGGACCGGAAGAAATGGATGAACACATATTCCGTCTCGTTTCAGGGTGTCATCCCGTCGATCTGGGGAAACAGTGTGCAGATTCATCTTGGCGCAGCACATATTGCAACACTGTATCTTGCGATCCGATCTACCGACCTCGGTATCTCTCCCAACAGTTGTTCTACCATGAATAGAAATACCAGTAAACTCTTCAAAGAGCGAAGCAAAAGAGATTATGATCACGCCCAAGAAAGTGAAACGGCGTCATCTGCGACAGACTAGCAGTTGACTTCATCTACCAGCATTCCGAAGTGACGTTAAGCACGTGTAACTCTCAACAGCCAATCAATCTTCTCAGATTGTATTTCCAAGCACCCCGGATTTTCTAGCCCAGCACCTCGGTAAGAGCCAAGGTGCATACCCGTGCAAGTCAGCCGTCATCGCAACGGCCCTAGGGTAATACTGTGAGATTTGTAGAAACACAACCGAATCTTCGAATTGTTCAAGGTGGGCACGGTTATGGCGATTCCGTTCCCAGAATTATAGATCCCATACTCTTCTATACTAGGTGAAAGTGTTATGATTAATTCGTGCTGTGCTATCGTAACCGTTTACATTATTAAGGGTATTTGAGTTTCGACCGACCCTTCTCTCTAACCCAAAGGGTTCACACCATTTTGATATTAGACTTGGGGTTTTCTCTTCCTGGTAACACCATCACTACCTTCCCTGGTTCCAACACTTCACTCGTCCTCAAGAGTCGGCAAACGATCAGTCATAGGCAAGAGAGAAAGGAGTTGGACAAACAGACAAGCTCCCATGGGCTACCGCAAATTCAGGGCCAAGCAGGGGTGACGTGCTTTGCAGCTCAGCTTTCTGCGCGCAATCTGTTTGTGTTCGACCATATGTATCATATGTATCAGCACCAGCTCCGCGTGTGGGACCTCATTCGTGGGTAGGACCCTGCCTTGAATAACAGTCTCTCTCAGCCTGCGGGAATGGGGGTTTATGGACCCCAGACAAAGGGTTATTGGGCTGGACTCCGAATAGCATCTTGGCTGGGCTCCAGCCAGCTACAGTGGGCGTGCAAAAATTCGGACAACTTCCTCTATTCTTTTCTAAACTATATAACAATTTACTACATTTATTAGATCTTATTCAAATGCATGAACGACAATCTCCTAGATAAAAAAAAAGGCTGCTACAGCTCGCGAGGGAAGTGAAAGGGCTCGAGGGTTTCGACGCCCTAGAACGAACGCATTTACTTCCGTAGTCTTTACGTACTGGTGGCCCCAATGCAAGCCTCATGTTACATCCCTGACAAGATGGGCTTGCAAGGTTGGTACAGTGCCTCGACTCCTGTTGTGCTCCCAAAGGACTTCTCTCATGACACCGACCCACGTTAAGAGCTTGACCCGCTGATGTGTCCAATCTTGGCGAACATTATATCAGAGGATTAGTGAGTAGTCGGACTAGATATATTGACAGCTCTTGTCTCCGAGGAATGATCCTAGCAGATCCACCAGGTTTCGGGAAGACTCTATCTGCTCTTGCAGCAATCGTCATGTCAACTGGAGAAACTGGAAACATCAATGGTCCCTGTATCCCCGATAGATTTATGGTATTACAAGGTTATGGCCACCTCATACTGTTATATTACTACAGAAGTCACGCGAATATAGAAGTTCATTAATAGCATTACAAGCTTCGAGAAGGGTATAGCCGCCTAACCGCCGAAGCGACCCATATTGGTCTTACTCTCTGGTATGCTCGATTAGGAGCCCCGAAGGCTAATAGGAGAATAGCTTATTCTCGATAAAGCTTATACAATCAAAAACCGAGAGAGCCATATATACCAATCCATCTCGACACTGAGATATAACTTCGACAGCTATCTCATAATAACAGGCACACCACTAGACAACAAGTGGGATAATAGCTATACACTTCTAAGTATACTCCGCGGCCATCGAATTACGAGCTTCCTCCTCTTCCAGGCAGCATTTCTCCAGAGCTCACCTTCAGGCCCTGGCTTCCCTGAAGGTTACCACCGAGCGCGATATATCCAGATACTCGACGCCTGCAGCCTTCGTCGACCACAGACCGTAATCGAACAGGAGTTCCCAGAGCTTCATCGAAAAGTCATTGTAATATTCCCTCTCGACCCAGAGGACCGAGACGCCTATAAGATGTTCAAGAAGTCCAGAAGACCCGGCTGGGGTGGAAAGCTTGCGGGCTGGAAGCACCTATACAGGCCCAGCAATATGCTTACCATCCTATGCTGGTTAAGCTTAAGTTTGAGACGGCAGCCCTGGCTAGAGCCATGCGCCGCAACGAGGGTATGGACACGACCGAACAAGGCGACCAAGAAGCGACAGACCAGCTCATCAAGTGGAAGAGAAAACTAGAGCAGGACGAGAACTGGCTCTCAACGAGTGATGTTGGTGCTGGACGTCGTTGATAAGCATAAGAATCCATAACTGAGAAGATAAAAATAAGAAATTGACTAGGGGGCTTCTCTAGGTGGCTGTGCAAAAGTTCTAATAATTTCATCAATAGTTTTATTTAAGTTTAATAAATGATAGTAAAGAGAGATAAAATTTATATAAAATTATGGAAGCTTATTGCAAGTTGCCAAACTTTAATAAAATTTAGAAGAGAGGAAATTGTCAGTCACTTTTGCACCAAACTGTAAGTCCAAGTTTGCCATGGTCTGCACGCTCAGACCTGCGGGCCACCCTACCAGACTTAGCTTTTGGGCAACACTCAATTCGAGTTAAGCTTAATTTTGAGCTTTTTACGCTATCAGATTAACGGCCACTTTTCTAACATGGCTGTAGCTGTACTATATGTCTTACACTATCTGATGCAGACGTCGTGAAATCCCCAATGGATGATGGCATGAATGTAAGAAGCATAGCTACATCGAATACGAGAAAACACAATACAGCAACGACGCACATGAGAGTTCGCTATTCAGTTCTGGATATTGCATGTTCTTCTTTCGAAAGAACACCGCCTCTTCCCAATTGCCGTCCCTCCCTACCGAAAGTTCGATCGTGGGGTGTTGCATCCCTACGATCAGCGGTATAATGCCCGTTTTGAAGAGAAACCCATCTCTAGCTTCGGGATGTGGGAGCTACACCAACCCCAATTCAACCTCCATCACCAACTTTGCGGCGTCTGCGGCCTGGCATACCAAGCTAGAGGCAAATCTTCGGCAAGAGAGTTGTTATGACAGAGGAAATCTCCAGATCTCATTAGCCCATTAGGCTTGGCTGGCAGTTGCATCCACTACCGGTGATACCTGTCGGATCATGCAACCCATGGAACTCATCGTATAAGTGCCCAGACTAACCAGAGAGGCGGGATCTCCCCATAAACGTTCCCCCGACCCCCAGGCACTTTGTTTTTGGTGTCATGGGATTTCAAAAGGGCCGAAAACTTATATGGGCTCCCCGCATGTTTAATCGGTTTAGAGCCATCTTCGTCCCCAGGTTATCCCCGCGTTGTGGCACCAGAGTCATGAGCGACACGGCTTTTGACTAAGAACCACCAGGTTTTCTTCGGACTATGTCCTTGGCATTGTGGGAACTACTTTTGGCTTCCGGCCGTGACTAGCTCTTCTTCATCGGCGAACTGGTTCGGTGTGGTTTACGATTGGGTCGGAGTCCGGAGAAGATACCTAACTGCTCTGATCTCTGCTATGCCAAGAGAATAGTCGTGAGAGCACACCTCATGTTCAGAATTTGAACTTGATCTACAAGGATCGAAGAGGTCGGTCCGAATCAAGGTCTCCGATGATGGGTTTTGTTTTCCGCTTTTGACTAACACGACGATGTAAAAGCATGTTAGTGGGATTGGTAGAGCCAAGAACTTCGGGATACAGAGAGAAGTTGGTATGAGACTTGAGTATATAAGATGAAGAGAGCAGACAGCCTCTTGTAGGAAACCAGTTGTTCCAAGGACTCGGGCTTTCACGACAACTCTACCATACTTCAATCACCCATCATGTGGTCCAGTCTACTCCTTCTGGGAGGCGTCTCTATGAGCATTGCCAACCCAATTGCTCGACAAGATGCCAATCCCCCATACAGAAACAAGACCCTTTGTCTAGACAAGCGTGTCGATGACCTCATGTCGCGCATGTCCCTCGAGGACAAGGCAGGACAGATGTTCCACGGCCGCACTGTCGTTGTCAACAACACCTTTGACGAGACTATCGAAGAGTTCGTCACCGGCAAGCGCATCACGCACTACGTTCTGAGCGGTGGTGTGAATGATGTCCGGGGCGTGGCCGAATGGCACAATAAGTTGCAAAAACTAGCGCTGAGTATGCCTCTGGGTATTCCCATCACCATTTCTTCAGATCCTCAACATGGCTGGACCGATGATCAAGCCGTTAGCGTTGTAGCGAAGGGTTTCTCTAGGTGGACTGAGCCTCTTGGCCTTGCTGCTATTCAATCACCCGAGCTTATCCGTACGTTTGCTGAGATCGCTCGTGAGGAGTACACTGCTGTTGGTATCCGACAGGCTCTGCATCCCCAGGTTGACCTTGCTACTGAACCTCGTTGGGGTCGGATTACTGGTACAATGGGAGAGGATGCCAATTTGACAAGTGCGCTGCTTGTTGAGTATATCAAGGGATTCCAGGGTGACAAGATTGGCCCTCACTCTGTGATCGCGACGACAAAACACTTTCCAGGGGGAGGACCTATGGAAAATGGCGAGGACTCGCACTTTCCCTGGGTAAGTAAAATCTCTTCTTACAATATGAACAGTCTCTGACAATGTGGTTTAGGGCAAAAACCAGACTTATCCCGGTAACAACCAAGACTACCACCTTATCCCCTTCAAAGCAGCCATCAAAGCAGGCACCAGGCAGATGATGCCCTACTACTCCCGCCCTATCAACACTTCGTGGGAAGAAGTAGCTTTCGGTTTCAACAAGGGCGTCGTCACTGATCTTCTTAAGAACGAGCTCGGCTTCAAGGGTATCGTTGTCACAGACTGGGGCATCGTCACCACCCGTTTCTGGGGCTTGGAGGACAAGACCGAGCTTGAGCGTGCTCGCCGTGTTCTTGAAGCTGGATGTGATATCTTCGGCGGTGAGACAAAGCCCGAGCTTATCATTGAACTCGTCAACAAGGGCCTTGTGTCTGAAGCTCGCATCGACGAGTCCGTCCGCAAATTGATGAAGGAGAAGTTCGAGCTAGGTCTCTTTGACAACCCTTTCGTCGATGTTGAGAGGGCCGTCCGCATTGCTGGAAACGACTACTTCAGCCGTCTTGGAAACGAGACACAGCGTCGTGCTTTTACTCTTCTCACTAACAAGGACGATATCCTACCTCTTCCTCTCGCCGCCCTTGACGCCAAGTTTTACATCGAGGGCATTGAACCCGAGGCTCTCAAAGCTCGCAATCTCACTGTCGTCGACGAGCCCGAGGACGCAGACTACGCATTTCTCCGCGTCGCATCACCCTTCAAGCCTACCACAGCGCCCGGACTTCCCCAGACTATCAACAACGGCAGCATCGAGTTCAACGCGACCGAGAAGGCTCGCCAGGCTAAGATCTACGCGACGCTCCCTACCGTGGTGGACATCAGACTCAACCGAGCCGCCGCAGTGCCTGAAGTTGCTGAGCAGGCGGCTGCCTTGTTTGGTAGCTACGGCAGCAGCCCTGATGCGTTCCTGGATGTTGTTTTCGGCACGGATGGTTGGGGTCCTGAGGGACATCTGCCATTTGACCTGCCTTTGTCTCAAGCCGCGGCGGATGCGGCGATGGAGGACGTTGAGTACGATACGGAGGCTTTGTTCAAGTTTGGACATGGATTGAGGTACAAGGATACATGCGCGAGTACATGAATTTGAGATGAGGATCTGAGATGATGTGAGATGATAATGACATAGCTTGGCCTGATGATGGCTACTTCATATAGTGGCCGTGCAATAGATCCGATAATTTCCTCCACTAAATTCTACCCCAGTTTAATAAACTATGATAGACTCTTCTAATCTTATATAAGTTATATAATTTTATTAGAACTCTTCTAATAGTTATAAACCTTACATCTCCTTATTATTAATATTAGAGGAGAACTTTATCTATCCTATATCATTATACTATCGGAACTGTTGCACGGAATTGTAGAATAAGGCTGTTTGTACTAATAGCTGAGAATACGTGTTTGTTACTATTCATGTTGTGATAGCTGCAGTAATAGAAGCATGTGTAAGGGTTGATAGAAACAGGACTGAGTTTGTGCTGTTCACGGATACTACACGTCGTCGAACGCATTCTGTGATCCATCGACTAACATGCTGCATTACATGCGGGGCCTATGTATGCAAACATACGTGTGAGACCAAGTGTCTCAATTGTCTTGGGTGGATGGCAGCGGGTTAAGGGCCTGTAGTAGTGAAAACCAATCAGACAAGACAGAAATGGTTCAAAGCTCCTGAAGCTATGTTTCGCAATCTCCGATGACTGGCCAATGCTGCTTTGCCAACTCAGATTACGGAGCATAGGACAACCAGCCTATGAGGCCATGACAAGCCGCAAATAAAGTGAGGCCATAAGCATCTACTGTCCAAATATTCGGCAGAAAATACCGGTAAAATCCAGTTATCTCGAAAAAGCCCTTTGCGGAGATAACAGCGGGCTTTACCCATTGTTGAGATTTCACGGCCGAAGCCACAGTCACATGCAGGGGACGGGACCGTCTGAATGAAGACTTTATCTCTCAACAAAAGGATACACTCGGCACTACCGGAGAGTCACGTGAGAACCGCTTCTTCTAGATTCTGTTGACGCAAGCCCCTGTTGGAACGCAAGAAGACGCAGGGATTGGACGCATCCAGTGTAAGCCCTGCCGGAACAGCTGTTATCCCGCTCCGAATGCGGCGAACCCCGGTCAGCGGGAGATGGAGCTAAGCCCAGCTCTTCCACCTTGGTAGATGTACTTGACATTCATCCAATCCCATCACAACTGTACTGTACGTACGGATACACTACCCTTAAACACGACCACACCCTTTCACCATTAGCGGGCAGCGCCTCTTCTCTTGGAGAATCTCGACTTTACATCCACTTTCTCTTTTTCTTCATCATCAACATCAACATACGTATTGCTGTACCGCCCTTTCCCCCCTCGATATCGATACGTTGCGCCGATTCAGAAATTATATCCTGCACCCTATCCGCCACATCTGATTATCCATCCACTCTCGACTCCAGCTCGCCATGAGCGCCTCCTCCAACGTCGCTCGCAGGGCGGTTGCCCGGAACCCCTTGATGGGAAATGGTGAGCACCGCCATTTTGTTCCACGCTGTTTTCTCCATACTAATTCTTGCCAAAGCCCGGGCTCTCTCGCGAGGTGTTACTCCGGCCATTCTTGGTCGCCACGTCAGTCGACATGCCAAAATCCCCGCCATTGCTCTATTGATTCCGCGGTCAATGAGTACCGATCATCACCGACCCGATGCCTCTTCATCTGGCCCGCCCCCCGGATTCAATGCCGAGCAGGCTAAGAAGCCGCTTCCCAAGGATGCCAGCGGTTCCCTGGTCGCCAAGAAGGAGGATAAGAAGCTTGAAGCAAACCCCACGGGGTCCGCAGTACTGAAGCCAGCCGATGCCGCAGCCACACCCAAGTCCGATTCAGAAGAAATTCTTGCCACCAAAGATGGTGTGATGGAGAAGGGTGATGCCGCTCAAAAGGCAAAGGAGGAGAAGAAGCTCACCATTTGGGAAAAGGTCAAGAAGGAGGCTCACCACTACTGGGATGGATCTAAACTGATGGCCGCCGAGGTCAAGATCAGTTGGCGGTTGGCTCTCAAGATGGCAGCCGGATATGAGCTCACCCGTCGTGAGAACAAGCAGCTTCAGCGAACAGTCCAGGATCTCGGCCGGTTAGTGCCTTTCTCAGTCTTCATTATCGTGCCTTTGGGTGAGGCTCTTCTGCCCCTTGCCCTCAAGCTCTTCCCCAACATGCTTCCCAGCACGTTTGAGGGTCAAAAGTCAAAGGAGGCCAAGGCTACTCTCTTGCGATCAACACGCAAGGAAGTTAGTCAATTCTTGAGACAAACACTAGGCGAGTCTGGCCTACCATTAAGCCAAGCAACAACACAAAAAGAGGAGTTCTCCAACTTCTTCCGCAAGGTGCGAGCCACCGGCGAGGCCCCCACAGCCGAGGATGTTATCAAGGTCTGCAAGGTCTTCCGAGATGATTTGACCCTGGACAACTTGTCACGACCCCAGCTCGTCTCCATGTGCCGCTACATGAACCTCAACACATTCGGAACCGACATGATGCTTCGATACCAAATTCGCCATCGTATGCGCCAGATCAAGCGTGACGACAAGGCTATCAGCTACGAGGGTGTAGACAGCCTGACTGTTGCTGAGCTCCAAGCAGCCTGTGCTGCGCGTGGCATCCGAACACACAGCGTGTCTCCCGCACGCATGCGAGCTGATCTTCAGACTTGGCTCGACCTCCGACTTAAGGAGGGTGTCCCTTCAACACTCCTTGTTCTGAGCAATGCTTATATGTACGGCCAAGGTTCAGGCGAGGGTTACAACCAGGTTGACGCATTGATTGGTGTCATGTCTGCCATCCCCGAGGAGCTCTACCACGAGATTGAGCTCGAGGTTCACAGCGCCGAGGGTGCTGCCACTAACAAGCAGCGACTTGAGGTTATCAGGGAGCAGCAGGAGCTCATCGAGGATGAGGCGGAGCAAGATCAGGCTAGTCAAAGCTCTGGTTTCGCCACTCCCCGAGACACAGATGATATCGACGAGAAGGAGGAGAGAATTGCCCAGGCCCAGGCTGAGGGTCTTGGCAAGAAGCAGGTTAGTGAGATGGTTGAGGCTGAGATGGAGCTGGCCAAGGCCGCCGAATCTGCTGCTTCACTAGAGAAGGAGATCCACGCGAGCTCTGGACCTTCAAAGGAGCAGAAGTAGGTGACGATAGAGGAAGAGTGAGCTTATAGCTCCATGTACCATGACTTGGAGGTGTTGTGTTTCATATGTATGACTGTATGGTATGATATGGCATCAGGGCGGGATGGGATAGGCGCTGTATAAAACTGGCCCGGCATTGAGAGAACCGGAGATTAACTACTACTTTGTTTGGGATAGACCACTCTCGACGCTAGGAAGCAATAGATTCCACTGAATGATTTATTTGTATATACCTGCTGTTGCTGCTAATTGAGAGCGAAGAATGTGCTTTTCGATCCTATTGAATCAAGTGACTTTGAATAAAGTGCTAATTAACTGGTGCCTGTAGACCCTTAAGTGAGCTGCGTCATCGTCTTGGGCGACGTAGATCCTGGTAGAGGGGTACATGTGTGGCGATGCGGAGATGCAGCAATAACTACCAAAGATGAGGTACAGTAACCACAAAACATTCCAGGTATTAGGAGATGTGGATATAAGACCGAGTACGTTTCTATTAGTCTGATGTTGAAAAGAACGACCTAAAACAGCTGAATATATCTGAGCCTACAAGCTCACCTCTATCTTATAGTGGTCCCAGCGCCACACCCCAGCTCCCCACGTCTTAGCACCCGCCGAGCTTCGACTCCCGCCAACTCCGCCCACTTCCTCTCACTCCCACATTAACATCACGCCTCTATCCTCTCGAGTCTCCCGGCTATATCTGCAGTTCTATTCACAACCGGAACTTCTACATACGAACGATACTATCATACTGCGAATCTTTACACATTGGCCCCGCGCTGCCCCGCAATGACGGCCATGGAACAAGAACAGCAACAACAGCAGGATGACTTCTCAAATGTCACTTGGAGCGAACACGTTCACGAGCAGACTTCTCGCTCTGTTCCTGAGGCGGAGGAGCCCGGTCATGATATGAATGCGCCTGGTACGGGCTTGGAGAGAGATGCTCCTTCGCTGGGGAACGAGAAACTGGAGTGTACTGTTGATACGCCCATCAAGGAAAATGATGGCACCAAGGATGCGTTTGTCTCGTATCTCATCACCACACACGTACGTAAACACTCTTCTCTTGATCTGCTCCTATACTGACAATTACAGTCTACATTCTCTTCTTTCGCGCGCTCAACTACCACCGTCCGCCGTCGCTTCACAGACTTCGTCTTCCTCTACAAACAGCTCACCCGCGAGTATCCTGCCGCCGCCGTCCCTCCTCTGCCCGACAAGCAGCGCATGGAGTATGTCCGCGGCGACCGCTTCGGCTCCGACTTCACCGTCCGCCGCGCGCACTCTCTGCAGCGCTTCCTGATCCGTCTCTCACTCCACCCCACGCTACGCCGCGCCCCGATCCTGCACACCTTCCTCGAGAGCCCCGACTGGAACGCCACTATGCGCAGTCGAGGTGCGCGCGGAAGTTCCGCAAGTGATCCCGGATCTGCGGGGGTCTTTGATAACTTTGCGGATACGTTTATCAACGCTTTTACGAAGCTTCATCGTCCGGATCGTCGCTTTCTTGAGGTCAAGGAGAAGAGCGATAAGCTTGATGATGATCTCGGTCATATTGAGAAGGTTATTGCTCGTGTTGCTCGACGTGAGTCGGATTTGGAAGTGGACCTGCGCGATCTTGCAGAGCAGTTCCAAAAGCTTATTCCTCTTGAGCCACACGTCGAGCCTGCTGTTCATGGTTTCTCTGCGTCTATTGAGGACTCAGCAACTCACCTGCGAAAGCTGAAAGATGTCACCGACCAAGACTACCTCGGCTCGCTACGAGACATGCAAGCCTACTCCATCGCTCTTAAGAACCTCCTCAAGGCCCGCGAGCAGAAACAGCTCGACTACGAACAACTCATCGAATACCTCAACAAGTCTACAACAGAGCGCGATACCCTACAGTCCGGCCACGGCGGCGGCTCCGGCGCAGGAAGTTTCCTCCGCTCCAAGATCGAAGACGTCCGCGGAGTAGACCACGAGCAAGCCCGTCGTGAGCGCACCCGTAAGCTAGAACTCCGCGTCGAAGAGCTCACGCACGAAGTCGAGAGCGCGCGCAAGACGAGCGACATGTTCGACGACGAGGTGGTCAAGGAGGTAGCCGATTTTGAACGCATCAAGCGGATCGAGATGAAGTCGCAGCTGGGTGGCCTGGCAGATGCGCATATTGAATTTTACGGTGAGGTGGCGAGTATTTGGGAAAAGTACGTGCAGGAGATGGAGAAGGAGGGTATTGTGAGCGCTTAAAGCAGGTTATTACTGCTACTTGTGGAACTGGCGTTTATTGGGATATGGCGTTTGGGCTGGTAGACGATGGATGAAAGATGAGGGATTGACTAGGTAGTCTAGCTGGGCTGGAATAAAGATATCATTTGTAGGTTCTGGCTGAAGTACTGATATGAACACCGATGTTTGCGGGCTAACTACAATCTCCGTCAAGGTATTTTAGGCATTCTCTTACACCTTAAAAATACTTAAATCACCAAGCCTAGTTAGTTTACAGCAGTCAGTATGCCAATGTACCATTCTTATACAGTTAAACCAAACGCCATCCAACGTCTATTGACTAGAACAATATACCAACAGAGATAAATCGATTTGAACTCCGCTTATTCATGCAAAAAGCGCCGAGGAGAGCTGTAACGGTGCCCGAGTCGTGATCCAAAGTTTGCCTATGCTCTGCCTCCACGGGCACCACCCAGTGGTCTTGTCTCGCCCCTCTCATCATCGCTGCTTTCGTCGCTTTCGTCGCTATCATCACTATCATCGCTATCGTCTCCCACAGCATAATGTTGCGTATCGTCGCCTGCCAACCTATCACTTGACCGCTCGCGATTGTCTCTGTAGCCCTCGAACTGCTGCTCGTCATCGCTACCCTCAGCAAAAGCGTCGTAAAGCTCTCCGCCACGAGTCCTGCGGGGCTTGTTGCCAGCTGCCTTTTCGCCTGCCCTGAGACCCTCAGCCTCCTCCTCGTCGATGAGCTCAAATTCGTAGTTGTTGTGGGGGTTGTTGCGGAGACGACGGCGGCGGGCGACCCAAAAGTAAATACCCAGGCCAATGCAGAAGGCTCCAATGAGACCGACCGCGCCGTAGATCCAGACTTGCGCCTTCTTGGAAGCGCCGAACGTGGGGAGCCACGACACCCACGATGAAGCGGAGGTCGTCGTTTCCTGGACAGCTTCTTGCGTGCTCGAAGGCTTCTCCTCCTCAGTACTGCTAGGTCGAGCGGGCTTGGTTGGTCGCGCAGGATGATCGGAAGGATGGTCAATCAGAGTAGGCTTAGTCGCAGGAGGAACTGTGGTTGTGGAAGCGGGAAGTGTTGTAGTTGCAACGATCTTGTCGTGGTCGGCATCATCGTTGGCATTAGGCATAGGCAAGAGTGTTGCCTTGTCCGCATCGATAGCTTCACCCCAAAGCTTCAGACGCCAATCGGTGAACTTGCCCTTGTATGAGTTCTTCTCAGTGTCTCGAACAATGATTGTCCACTTGCCAACACCAGTTTCTCCCCTATGAATTGTTAGCATAGTCAGACCAGAGAAACACCAGATACATACCAGTGGGCAACACTCATAAAGGTCCAGTCAACATATCCTTCCTCCTTGGCATCGCTCCTTCGTGCAACCGCAAGATGGCTGACGACGTTGTCGGGGCTGATGAGATCAACGCTGAGATCTCCACGTCGAGTGTGCTCAACGTTCATAGTGACAGTGACGTGTTCCACGCGAGCCAGATTAGCGTCTTTAAGTTGATCCTTAGACACATCAAAAGCCACACTCAAACCATCTCGGCCCTCAGGAATCGACTTTTTAACGTGAATCCAGGGAGAAAAGAACCACGACTGAGGCTTGACCAGCTCCCAATCCTTGGCCTTCTCGACCAAAGCCCAAGAGTCAATCTTGCCATACCCAAAGGTGTGACTGAACTTTTTGCCAATTGTTGTGTTTTGTTGGTTGTCCTCGTCGCCCTCGATGGGAAGTGCGGTGTCCATAGCGAGGTACTGGAGATCTCTCCAAGTAAGATCAGGACGGACCTGAAGAACCAGGGCGAAGATACCAGCTGCAAGGGGCGCAGCAGCAGATGTGCCACCATGGGCCTTGTAGCAGCTGTTCTTTCCAACATCGGTAGTGTGCTGAGGCGGTTAGTCAAGGAATTCATGTTCAGAAAGGAAGACCTACAATAGCATCACCACTTCCACTACTATAGGTAACTACCAGTTGAGCGGAGCACTCTTCCGAGTAGTAAGGATGGAGTCCAGTCCTGTCGACAGCTCCAACTGTGATACTGTAAATGGAGTTGGTGTATCCATCAAAGTTACAGTTATCACCCGCACCAGCACCGTTGCCGCTGGCAAAGACATAGATGGAGCCAAGACCGCTTCGTCCCTTTTGAATCGCTTTGAGCATCGCTCGTCGAATAACCACATCAGGTGCCTCCATGGTCTGGCCGTCATCGGAAGGACCCCATGAGCATGAGTAAATATGGTTGTCGTCGTACTTGTACATTAGGGCTTCCGCCTCATCAGCATCACTGATTAGCTTGCTGAGAATTCGGAGTCCTGCGACCTTGGAATCATAAGCAACACCGACACCGCACACATCGTTGCGGGCAGCTGCGACCTCGCCAGCGCAGCGAGTACCGTGTCGATCGTCGTCCAATACAGGGGCAGGCTCGGGATCGTTGTCGTTAAAATCCCACGAGCCTTCAGCGAAGTAGTTGGGCTTCAGATCATCGCTATTCATATCCAAGCCATCATCAACCACGGCCACAGTGACGTTCTTTCCTGTGATACCGTCCAGCCAAAGGCCAGTCACATTGACATCGTGGCCAATTTGGGTCGGGTTCAAGAGATGCCATTGCTCCTTGAAAATGGGGTCCTGAATATCGAGCTCCTTCATGATTGTCGCTTGATATTGGCTCATCAGGTCCCGAGCTGCAACATCTTTTCGTGATCGGAGGGCGGCTAGATGTGAAAGCGAGTCTCGCGGGGGTGGAGGAATGTCTCGTTTGAACAGGTGCTGTCGTGCTTGTTGCTTCTTGGACAAAAGAATGCCATCGACCGGATCAGAGCCACCAAGATCACGTTTCCTTCTCTTGCGCTCTGTTATTTCTCTTTTAACAATATCGTGGTCGACCTTGGGGGCGCGGAAAACATGGTGGTCGTCGAGCGCACCGAGCTGACCCTCGTGAGCAAATCCGAGTCTGCTGGCGACTTGGTCGGGGGTCGTTGCTCTATCTAGATGCAAGACGTAGTAATCGTTTGCTGCGTAGTCTCGTGTCGGTCTGGCGCCATGAGCCAGCGCCGTAAAGCCGGCGAGGCTCAACAACGAAGCGATCTTCATGGTGCGAAAAGAAAGGAACCCTTGCAGCGCAAAGGGAGGTGCGTATAATCGAGGTACTGGCTCAACACATCCAGATGAATTGCAGCGGTCGTGTGAGAACGAATGAAGAACTGAAGCGAAGGACGAGATTAGTTCCTGGAGCGAAATAACGTTGATTGGAACGAAAGCTAAAAGCAAAGGTATTGCCACGCGCAGGAGGAATTCGAGGTGGCGTAAGGGGATCAAGAATGCTACTGCTTTGGTACAACCAAAAGAATTGTCGGCGCAGGTCGCACAGCTTATGCGAAGCGAGAATGGGTGTTATCGTACCTAGTAACGAGGAGAGAATCTCTAGAGAAGCGCGAAAGCAAACTTTTGAGTAGAAGTGTAAATGCGAAGAACAAAGAGGTGTTTCGGGACTATGGTGATGGTGATGGTGATGGTGATGGTGATGTCGTGGCCTTGAGGCTACAAGGCAGGTACACCAAAGTTCCTGACAAAATAGGGGACCTGTGCTGGAGTTACTGGGATGCGCAGCCTAGAACAGGAGGTGCCATTGGTCGCGGCCCCACGCTGCGCCACAGATGGGGAGGTAGGTGGCTAAAGGGTTACAGAAAACTTTACTCTGACTTGAGGATGTAAAAAAAGATCAAACAGATTGACAGGTTATCTGGCACTCAAGGTGTGCAGTATTTCTTTCCTCCAATCCAAAACGGAGGGTGGTTGGTGCTGCGTATCGCGTGCGTACCTTAACTTAGTGATTAAGCGATCGACAGCTAAGCAAATGCTAAAGATTTGAGAATGTGCTGAAAATACCTCTTGTAAATTAATATTCTTCCGCTCTATCACCTTTGGTATCTCCTCTTTACAGAGCGAGTAAAACATAGGTAAGCAGCGTGAGCATCAGCTCTCGTGCCTCTCCAACGCCACAGCTCCGCCTTTCAAGACAGATCTCAAACACAAAAATAAGAATAGACCAGATCTAGACCAGTGCGCAGCCCACACCAGAACGGTAGATCAATAAGCGGCTCAACAGTGCAGTCCTGAAACAGTACGAATTCATCTCACGAATGTGGTTGTCGAGACAAAATTGTTGGTGAATTAGACGTTTTTAATTAATTCTAATACAGGAACTCGCTCTATAATATCTCATTCCATACAACATATCGCCCCAACGCCGGTCTAAACCCTCTTGTCCTTTTAAATCATTATATGTAGCTCTTATAGGGATGCCTCCTTGTGAATCTCAATACCTGGGGGTGCTCCTGTGAAAGCCTTGCACTGCGCATATACAACAAACTGGGCACCGACCAGTCCACATGTCATTACCACACGAGGTCCCAGTCCAGTGAGAAGCAATCGCTTGGGCCCGAACTCGCGCGCAAGCTGGAACATGCGGCTGGTTGCGCCTTGGCTCTTGTCGCCGGCGCCTTTGTTGATGGCTGACAAGAGGGTATCGGCAGGGTGAGAAAGAACGGCGGCGGCAGCACCAGCAGTCACACCAGATGTAAGCTCTACTCCTGTCGACTCAAGTTGTGTGAGCTTCTCCTTGCGCTCGGGACCCATGGCGCGGAAGATGACTTCGTTGACGGCTTCGTGGACGGAGAATTGACCGACGGCGAAGGGAATCTGCTTGAACAAGAGAGGTACAAAACCAGAGTAGAATCCTCTGATGCCTTCCTCGCGTGCCATCCTTGTAAAGCCTGAGAACAAGCCAGTGGCGTATCCTTTTTGCGAAACGAGTCGAATTCGCGTGGCCTCGAGCGGGCAGAGAAGAATATCAGCGAAGAACTCGGCCGATGCACTGGCTGTCAAGTAGACGCCTGTTCGGTGGTCGACAGCCTTGTCGGGGCCTCCAAGCATGGTGATGTACTTCTTCTTGAAGTACTCATAACCGGCGAACTTGGCACCACCTTGCACGAGGTAGCCAACCGCAGTTGGGCCAAAGCCAGTGAGGAGCGCCGATGCGCCCTCCTTGGCGACGATGCTGCGACCAGCTGAGAGCATGTTGTATCCCTTCAGGGCATCGTCGACTTGGATTCGGGTCTTGACGACATCAATTGGCGTCACAGCCTGCAAGAATGTTAGTCTGCGATTGAGCGCATGTGAAGCACGCGACTTACACCATGAGTAGACGTTGCCGCAAGGGCGCCAGCGCCAAAGAACTTGGCATAGTCGCTGATAGTGAAATTGGGCACTTCTGACGGTTTTGATGCCATCTTGAGAATCTTCGCGCGGTTACTGTGACCTGACCTGATCTGCAACTCAAAGCTGTCGCTCAAGTTTGCGCGTTTGCGTATTTTATGTGTTTCTTTGGTTGATGACGTCGTTCGTCTGCTTCCGTACCTACCGAGGTGAGCCAACCTTGTTCTGCAGCCGGTTTGCCGTCATCGGTCCGCTTTGATGTTTTGGCGCTTTCTAGCTTGCGTTATTTGCTACGGATTCTGCATAGATAACAGGGGCAAGTGGCTTATTTTTCTTGTCAATCCTTTATTCATCGCCTTGCAGTCGGATATGCCGGGCTTTTACGCCAGTCTGATCCGGCCACTCTATTTGCTTGGCTCCCGCGAGACCCTCCATCGGCGGCCCGGCATGAGGTGGGTCTGCGATACGGCACCGAAATGGCTTCGGCTTCTTTGAACGGGACGGCGAATGACATCACAACGGTTTGTTCCTTATCGTGTTCTCGCTCATTTGAGTGCCTGACTAGACGCGACTTGCATGCTGAAACTTGTCCAATGTGACACTCCGGGTTTTCGCCGAGTCAAGCGAAGGTAATAGATTAGATTACTTCCAATCAGCATTCATGACCTCATGGGGTATTGAACTTTGCAGACAAGTATTGAACAGAGTAATTACGTGGCTCAACCCCTCCAAGCCCCAGGTAGAATAAATAGTCTGTGATTGTACTATTCGAGAATAGAAGCTGTTGATTTAAGCCAGCTAGTATTGTTGAGATAAGGTGTCAACAGCCACTGGGAAATCATCCCTTTTTGTATTTCAACAAGCATCGTAGCCGACATTCCGAGACTACAGGGTAACCGAAATACAACTGCTGTCTACCACAGCGAGCCAATTCCGCAACGATATTCGGGTGTCTCGATGAGTAACAAATAAGTTATGCTACGGAATCTACAAATAGAAACTAGGGCAATGGCTTTCTTTGTTGCTTTGTTGCCATCTGTGTGTCCAGGTACTACGGGGACCACAATGGTGTGTGACCAAGTTCTGAGCAGTATCTATGCAAACCGGGAGGTGATTGTACCTACGGAATTCCATTTGGACAACTGATCGAAAACCATACAAATATTACTCTGCCACCGAATAACAAGGACTAGCACCATGAGGAGCCAACTCGAGACCTACCACGGAACTTTGAAGTAGATCTCATGCCGCAAGTGCCCTGGATCCAGGCTGTATTATACAGCTTTTGGTTGAATCATGTCAAGGCAAGATGGCCGAGCGGTCTAAGGCGCTGTGTTCAGGTTCAATTCGAACTAGTAACGATTCGCAGTCTCGAAAGGGGCCTGGGTTCGAATCCCAGTCTTGTCATTTTTGTGATGCGAGAGAAAGCACATCTCCCTTATTCTTTTGCCTGTAAGACCAGCTACTAATAAGCAGTTGACGTGTAAGAGAATAAGTTATCCTTGTTATAAGTATGCTTTTGCTTCGTTGAGCCCATTATGTTTGTGATAGTACTGTTTTAACCAAGCATGAGGCGTAATCGACTTCCGCTTTATAATTACATAGGAGAACTTATATCTATAGTCCAAGGAATATTAGTGACAGCCCTTACGGCCGATACTTTATATAGATGGGTTTTCTACTTGTTATACCGTTACACCTGAACCAAGCTTAACAGATCAGACTTTTTACGTTACTGTCCCAGGAATGAGGGCGAATATGCCACATCACTGTGAGTTCAAGCCCTTTTGCCTGACTTATCTCCCGTTTGGATGAAAGAAACTGTCTAACGACTTACTGAGACCCTACAGATTTGTGATAACATCGGTCTCTTTCCGTTCTTTTCATCGAATGGGGTTGTAGAGCATAATATGGAAAAGCATTTCCATACACTTCATCATATGGATATCCCGTCAAGTCGTACTGCAGTTAATCGTATGTTCTTGGTTGACGAAAAACATCAACTGCCGATTATAAAAGGGACCGACGAGGGTTCAAGCGGCAGTTTGAGGTAGTGTTTGATATCAAGCGAATCATACGATTGATGAAGCCAGGAAGAACATTTCCAGACATCCCGGCTCATAAACACATAAGAGCAAGATATATGTTTCGTCACAGACATGTGAAGCAAACAAACGAGGCCTGAAACGGCATTTATAACTTATAAGAAACAAGAACGCTGCTCTGGCCAGATATAGCAGGTCAGAAACCCCAACGAAAAAGGAATCAGCCAATAGCAAAACACATGCTCTGGCAACAACTGCAGCAGTCAGGCGATAATATATGCCGAGCGCGGGGAAATTGTAAGATGCAATGTTGTATTTCAGGTGGCCTCGTAAGTTGCTTCTGGAAATGCACCACCGAGGAATGAATCTGGGGAAGGGCGAGGCGAGAATATCCCGGGCTCCGGAGATGCAAGCCATTCCATCAGCTGGTTCTAGAGTTTCGAGGTTCCGGAATTGAGTGACCGTGAGTTGTCTGACGTAGGTGTTGTTGTCACAAGACAGACAGCGTCGGTGGATGCCGTGGCTGATATCACACGGTTTTGGGTACCTTACAGTTTGACTTGTAAGCCGATATTCTTGACAGTATTGAAGGGAAAAGAAACAGTTAAGTCGATATTTCTATCTTATAATTATAATAGCGGAATTAGAGAATACCCTTAGTTAATATCATTGCAATTGCACCGACGCTAATTCTGCAGTTTCTTTAACCCTGGTTCTCCATGTGGTGAATAACATGCCCCCCCGAAAATGCCCGACATGGGTGTCCCCCAGGTATGGCATTATCACGACACACCCAACGGTGATCATCGAACCACCGGCAGTCATAACGTGTGATGGCAACAAGCCAAGAGCCAAATCAAGACAACAAGCGTTTCGATGGTAATTATATAAGATTCATTCGATTCCAGTATTTTGCACCTCATCATCACAACTCGCAATCAACAACACGACAAAAAAACATTTCAATCCAAAAGCTATTCTCCAGCCAAATTACACCTACCAGCAGATATCATTCACAATGCTTCCCGCTGCCACTTACACGCACGTTGCCCCCAAGTAAGGATCTCACCACTTTATTTAGTACATGCTAACCATACCCAGAGTCCTTCCTGTCATCCTGACCGTTGGAGGCGCTACAGTTGCTAGCCGCTCTTTGAGCCACTACAATAGACAACCAGTACGAGCGAAGCCATACCAACAAAGCACCCCTGCCCAGCCACGATCGAAGTACTTTGAGCTGGTTCTCGAGTCGGTCTTCGCATAGATATTTATTGAAGGATAAAGAGAAGGATAACGATTTATGATGGGTGGCGTTTATATGATTTGAGGCGTTAAATATGGTCATGGGGAGCAATAGCTCTCATAAATAAATAACTATCTACAACTCCCAACTTCTATACCATGTGCTGTAACTTATGGAGTCAACTGATCCTTCCCGTTTTATGGTTCGCCAAAGGCTAAGACGAGATACACGAAATGGAAACTATCGGCGAAGATAAATCACGCAGGGCAAGTTTGCCGAACCTCTGATAAGCATAATACCTAAATTGGTATCTTTCACACTAACCCAACCTCTCCAATTCTGCATCCTAGCTTGATCCCACAACTACCAATTTCAAGCATTAGCCTTTGAGACTTTGCCATGCCAAGCTCCTCAATGAGAGCTTCTATCCACGCTAACATCGGCTTCGTGTTACCTCACTGAGTAATTGAGCGACGGTCACGTGCTACCATTGAGAACTATATACACTTGTGAACCGCGATGTTACACCTGCATCCTTTGTGTCCTGGGCCGAAGTTTCTTCTGTAGTTGTGCCTCTTATCGCAGCCTCCAGGCAAAGAGTCATGTTCAACTACGCTACGCTTGCAGCTACTCTTTGGCTGGCCTGTCCAGCATCTGCCAGCTACGCCTTCTACGTCGGCAAGAACCTCACCCAAGATGGAAGTGTTATCGTCGGAGGCACCGGTGAAGAAGTCTCTAGTCATTGGCTTCAGCTCTTTCCAGCTCGTGACCACCCGCCCAATTCAACCATCACTGTTGGTGTCACGAAAGATGCCACCTTCCCGGGAGAGCTTATGGAGATCCCACAAGTGAACCACACATATCGGTACATGAGCATGGAATACTCCGACTTTGAAGGATTTCCGGCGCCGTTGACTAATGGTGGTCTGAACGAGAAGGGCGTAACGGTTCGTGACGTCTGGGCTGATAACCGTGATGAGCTTCTTGAGATGACGCCCAACCCTCAACGTGGTGTGCAGTACAGTGACTTTGCCCGCATTGTGATGGAAAGAGCCAGCACTGCTCGTGAGGGCGTTGAGATTATTGGAGATCTTATGGCCAAGTATGGTGAAGCTACATACGGCGGCAATTCTCACCTTATTGCAGATAAGGATGAGGGATGGGTAGTTTGGGAGATGGCAGGTGGCAAGAAACTCTGGGCTGCTCAACGCCTTGGTCCCAACGACGTTAAGGTCCTCTACCCGGGGTACATCGAGGATTTCCCAACCGACTTCAAGAACGATCCTGACTATGCTGGCTCTGACAATATTGTCTCCTTTGCCGTTGAGCAGGGTTGGTGGAACAAAACTTCCGGCAAGCCTTTCAACATCTTCGACATTTATGGCCCCCAAGATCCTCGTTACAAGGCGCGCGATGGAGGTTACAAGTTCATGTCACAGGCAGCTTTGGAGAATGCTACCCTTGAGATGGCTCCCTTGACTGAGGCCAAGATGATGGAGAGAGTGCGCGATCCTCGCATCGCTGATGATGAGGCGGGGTACGGACAGGTTGTCAGCCTCCACGATGGTATCGATCGGGACATGTTGCGAATCTGGAATGCGCCAACCACATCTATTGCAGCACCTTTCGTCCCGTGGTGGCTCGGCGTGCAGTCCATCCCTCCTGAGTTTGGCGAGCACCGATACTTGACAACCGGTGCGTCAAGCAGTTTCCTCAACCCTGATTATCAACTCCAGGAAGCCTCGGAATTTGCTGGACGTATCTTCAAGCGTGTGCTGTACTACATGTGCTCAGAACCCAACAAGTACCACCCCATCGTGACAGAGATGTTTGAGAAGTTTGAAAGTGCATCCCGCGCCCAAGTCGAGGGCTGGGTCGAAAAAGCAGCTTTGACCATGATTAAGCAAGGGGAGCGCAAAGCGGCACAGAGCTTGTTGACATACTACTCTCACACGCGTGCAGCTGAGGCACTGGAAATCGGACAAACTTTGAATAATGCTTTGGATGGGTATATCAAGTTGACAGGGAAGTGGCGTGCTCCTAAGGGTGATCAGATCAATGATAGTGGTGAGGGTAACGAGACGGTTAATTGTCTGGTTGGATATGACCCTGATAAGCCTAGGTATTTGCAAAACAACTGATTAAATAGTAATAGTCATGCAGACAGTTGGACAAGATATATAATCATGCATCTAACATTATGATCGAATCGGGTAACCCTGACATACCCTAGCTACTTCGCCCTCACGAGTTGCAACTCACAATTTGAAACAAATGCACAGCTTTCCCAGATAAGTTGCCGGCAAGCTGGTTCTGAGGCTATTACAATCACGAGACTTATCTGGAATCATATATCAAACAAGATCATTGAGACTACCTGGGTCCTTTATATGGGAATTTCACGTCTCGATCTTCCCGCTACCTGTGAAGAACATTGATCAGGGGACCTTGCTTCCTACCAAGCGCAGTCGGAACGAACGGTAGATTTTAGCGGTGACAAGGCCATGTATATGGCTATAATCCCAGAAGGGGTTTAGAAAGATTGTACCTGGTGCTCACAATGACTGAGTATAATTAGTCTAACCAGGAACATGAACATTAAGCTGCACAAACAAAATAACGAAGAAAAGCGATTGCGGAGAACAATACTGTGAAATAATAGTGAATAATACTAATTCCTAAGTTGTAATGGGAGTGTTTCTGACCAAGCTTCGATTGCCTTTTGTTAAGCAAGGACAATGTGTTGTCCATGACGATATGAAAACTGCGGCAAAGGAAAAGAAGAACTATTCATTACGACGAGCTGACGGTCCAGGAAGGTACCCGTATTGGTGTAGGAAGAAGTCGTGAGCACCCACCATAAGCAAGTCGCCTGCTTGGGATTTAAGTTCTGGACCGTGAAGGAATTCAGTGAAACTTGGTGGCTAGAATCTTGAGGGAAATGCATCAAGATCTATTATTCATGATTACCCACATTAGGGCCATTTCGACAGGATCAGGCGTGTGTATATGGGGAAAACTTCGAGAATTGCTACTTGTGGCAGTAGTACGCTGTACAGGAGCGCACGATTGTGGGCGAGGCCTGGGTCTGGGAGTTTTGTAGCTATACTGGGTTGATGATGTCGTTCGATGTGCTTGAGAGAGTTAGTAGAGTATCAATGTAGATGTGACTATGAACTCGACCTACCAGGAGATACTCTAGGTGTAACACTCGGAGAGGATTTGTACGCTGAGAGACTTGTTGACTGGGTTCTAGGCGCCCATGGTCTGTCTCCCGTTGCTGCAGACTATGGTGTTGTCCTATACAGGTAGTCAAACGCTGGTTTGGTTGTTGCCACAGGCTTCTTGGCTCCTGGTTTCTTTCTCATGAGCACCAGCCTTTTCAACGCTGACAACGTCTTGACCAGCATTGGACACCTAGCCTCCCACCGAGCCCTCCTATCTGCTTTCCGCTTTTCCTTGATCTCCTTCACCATCCTTCTATCTGTTATTTCCCGTTCCGCAAGCAACTGTCGTGCTTCGAATTCCGACCAATATTGCTTCCTGATGTCGTCTTCAACCGGTGTCAGCTCCATTCCGGCCTTTATTTTTGCGCAACTCCTTAAAAAGTTATTCGTTCTTACATCCCATATCAAATCTGCGGTAGTCTTGAACGGCGCCATTGTACTTGCTAACGCGGCTCAACTAGAGTGATAGTAGCGCGTAGGCGAATAATATGATTAGAGTCGATAGTGTTGACTTCACCGATGACACAGAAGTCTCGACTTGATGCGATATTTGAGGAAAGCAGCGAAATACAGTACCAGTACTAGACGGGATTGATTCCGGTTCGTGAACGGCAAACGGTTAGTAAACATGGGGAAAGCGAGATAATAGGGGGATAGAAGTGGCGGAAGAGATGAAATGCTCCGTAAAAATGTTGCTGATGTTGTTGAAAAGAAAAACCTCGGAACTTGAGAGGCCAGTGTGAAGATGACAAGATAGTGGGCGAGGCTGCTCCTACCTCAAGGGGTCTCGACAATGAGGGTCTTGCTATTCGGGCTAAGGCAAGAACAACCGAATTTAAGAAACGTCTTGGTGGGACTATTAAAGGCGAGAACGGGGTTGAAGGTAACAGGAATATTGGTCTTGTTATCTCCCGTGTTATCCGATAGACGGTGGAATGTTAATGAGTCCTCATCTGACGCAAGGGGACTTGTAGATAGCAATCTCCATTGTGCAAGAGTAGTATATACCGCAATTATTTCTTTTTCTTTCCGCGATCAACAATGCCAAGAGTGCTGTACTTTCCCAAGTTATGAAGAATATTATTGATTTTATTGTTCTTGTAGTCTATTCCTTATATCCATACTCAGCGTACATTTCTAACGAGTAAGATGCGCAGTAATCCTACTAGCGTTTGACTTTCAAATCAAATACACAGCAGCGGCAGCTCCGTTGAGGAACTCCCAGAGGACCAAAAGGACCTCAGCCCCCTCTTTACAAAGGCTCTAACAATAACTGCGGCTCTACCCACACCCTCAACCAAGGCTCCTCTCCCGGTCTCGAAACACGAAGGTGAAGATAAGCATCCTTCTCAAGCCTCCACGATACATCTCCCGGAGAGCCCTCTTTGACGATTACCTCATCGGGCTCGTCACCCCTTTCCACCACATGCTTAGTGTTGCGTGCACACACCTCTCGGAAGGTCTTCATAGAAAGCTCATTAGCCAAGCGAACCCCCTGAGCGGCTGCGGCGATGCTGAAGCTCGAATTAGCCTGTGGGTCTTTTTGGCTGACAACAATAATGTATATGTTCCCGGCGTCGGCTTCAATGACGGTGTCGTTAACTTTTGCAACGGCTTCTAGCATGTCTTGGGGGAATGTGACGCTGGAATGATATTCAGAGTCACGGTTCATGCTTTTCAGCTTGGATAGATCGACATAGCTTGCCTCGTCACCGTGTTGCGCTACCACATCGTCAGATAGCCCAGGAATCCGGTGGCCACAAAGCAGGCTAACATGTGGCCGTTGTTGAGCTTACCATCTATTTGAGTTGTTTCCTTTGTACTAGGGTCGTTTGTATTGGAACTGATGCTATCGGCACCGTTTGCTTGTGCTGTGTTTGTGTCTGAAGGTTGTGGTTGTGGTTGTGATGTAACCTCAATATCGTGCCGTTGTGCTTCAGGTTGCCCTTTTGATAGATGTCTGATTTGCCTGGGATCGAGAAATGGCACCATGTACTTATCGACAAATGATCTTGAAACGCCCATAGCTACAGCATCGTTGGCGGCGTTTTGCATTCTGGCGATGTATTCTTCCCTGATCTTGCCGTCGTTGGTGTAATCGTCACTCACATAGACCAGCGCTCTGACTTCTTGACTTCCTGCTGGCTCGCTACCATTATATGAGTCGCTGGGAGTCGCCTTTTCCGCCAGGATATCAGATGACTGTACTTCATCATCCAGTATCGATGTGCGGTTCTCAGCAAGTAGGTGGGCTAACCGAGCAGTCTTGAGGTTTGTGTATTGCTGGTGAGGCTCAAGCGTAACGGTCAAGAGATATTTCTGGTAGAAGCCCTTGGCAACGCCTTCATTACGGTCGAGTGTCCTTTGGTCCTTTGGGCTGATGGAATAGAGAAGACCCTCCACTGAGTGACCACTCCCGGCCTCAATAACATTGGCCACACCCCGTTCGTTGATCTGCCAACGATACGAATCAAGTGTCGCCTTTCCCTTGAAAATACTGTTTGGACATCTTTTGGCCATTTGGGCCAGGCAGAGGTTGCTGCCGTAGGCAAAGTATAGTGTCCTTGGAGCTCTAAGCGCCCTAGGCGGTGGGGCGGCAGCCATGTTGTCGGAATCCGTTGCTGATGCGTTTAAAGAATGCATTTTTTATTTGTTTATCCAAGATGGAAAGTGAATTACAAGAAGTGAAAAGGGTAAAAAAGAGCGAAAAAGTGTCGAGACATAAGGAGAAAAAGTGAAGGGTAAGAGTTTGGAAAGCAATGTGGCGGTGGGGACCTTGACCTTGACCTGCAGCCTGATGTGGGACAGAGCCTCAATCAGGCTGCGTGGCACAGAGACTCATGCGCTGTATCTTGACGCTGTAGACGCTATAACACCCGCCAAAATACACGGAGGCGAAAATAACCTGGTTCGCCTGGTCAATGCGGCTTATACCTACCTTATTGTAAGAGTCCCGACTGCATTGAAGCCCAACCCAAGATAATTGAAAAAATTGGCATTGTGTTAGTGTGCCTTGGGCTGTCAGCGAAACCCCATGGTCTGTCTGAGTTTGTACCATGAAAACTGCCTTTCTCCAATCGCCGTTGGAGGTTTCCAATAACCCCTGAGCCGGATACAACAAGTTGACCGCTTGTACTTCCGGTCACATGATTTCTGTTAGAGGCCCAAACGAAAAACTACTGTATCACAGCAAATAAGGCTTTTGGCCTATAGTTGACGATAGTAATGTCAGGCTTGATTGTAGAAGAGTTCTATGTAGAGCACATTGTTCACCCCCGACTCGCATGCTTCAAGACAGATATACCACTCATGACTGCCATAAGAGTCCAGTGATATCCCATATAAGTCGTGATTGACCTCCCAATAAACTGAAAGCCCCCAACTCTCTGCATAGACGATGGCATTCCGGACATACTCTCCTCATGGACTATTGCAACAACATCACTACTTCTCGGTCGATAAGAGCTAGGTTTGTTCGTGCGTCCCAATGAAACAAGTTCCCATACCATACTATAAGCACTATTTTGTGCTTCTCCTGAGACACGCCATTCAAAAGCCTCGGTCCTTCGACCCCCCTCACCTTCCACTCTCATAGAGAAAGTATAACGAGGGTTTGATCGCGAGCGATGGTAACTCATAGTTATCTCATCAGGCGAGATTTGATAGCTAGGTACACCAGGAAGTTGAAAGACAAAATGATCTCCGGATCTGTCCGAAGATGATATTGCATCTCCGACGAAAGTAGAGCCAGGGAAAAGATATATAGGCCCCTGCCACCCACGGGGCATAAGAGCAGCGTAAAGAGTCTGTAAACTCTCGTCGGATAAGAATAGGGCCATTGTGGAGGTGGATTGTGTCCAAGTGAGGTGTATAGTTTGTGGGAATCCTATGGCCATGACTTGCTCTGATATTTCAGGAGTATCACTAGAACTTGGATTTCCACTAGCCATACCAACACTGAAGGGTTCTTCGAGGCTGGAGACGAAGGGCGGGAAAATCATAATGGGTATTCATGAGATTATCTTCAGTGGGTGAAGAGAAATGTTTGGTTACGGCCGGAATGCTGTAGTGATACTGGACTGATGGAACTACTTAGATATACACAACCATGAAGTCGCTGAGCTTTATATACCAACACGAAGCTGCTATCGACGATGAAGAATCACACAAGCGCTCATTCTTCCCCTTTTAGGTTGGGTTGGTAAGAAGCATTGGCACTACTAAGCTGAACAGTCTCAACCTCGTTGTCGGCTCACATGCAAGGGCCTAGCCTTTGAAGTCATGGGACTTTACTTGTTATAGAACACATCTTTACCATGATTTCGCTTTCATAAGAAAGATCTTCAATTACATTACCTAGATGAGGATACTGATGCAGTACCCTTGCTTAAATCTCATTACTGCCATATCCTCTTTCTCCATATGAATGCGACGATTCGCGACAGCGGAGTCTGGTATTGTAAGCTAGATATCTACAATCAGTGATAACATGCAGGAATAGTTTCATCTTGCGATCCCTGTGCGCATACGCTGACAGCCGGGAGTGTCTCACCCCTGTGGCAACCAATGGTATGTAGTATTGTACTGGGCTGATTCAGCGTGCATATCGTGGCTGTGTAGACAGCGGCGCAAATAGTATAAAATAGTCTTTAGGGTGGTATTCATCCGTGGATCGATGTTAGGTGCCTGCGGCTGTGGCGTTTATACGGCGACCAGATTTAACCCTCCTTACCAATCAGCAGTTGTAAACGAGCGATCCTGATTCAATTGGATCATAGTTAAACAGGGATGTCGCTCAGTTTACCGAAACGAGATGATTGACTTACGATTCTGTTATAAGCAAGGCTTTACAGACATGTGAACAAAGGAGCATTTTTGAAAGGGCCGAAGCTCAAGCTTCGTTACCTCTTCCTGTTCCTGAACTCAAGATACCTTGACTGCTTTGTTCTCTAAACACAGAGTAGCTCATCCTCATCAGCTTGCTTTTCACATTGTCCCCTCTAGCATACAGACTTGACCCCACTTGACACTTGAAAGGCAAAGAAACTACAAAGCACTACCGGCCAATCCTTTCACGAGCATAGCAACCTCGTAAACAATCAGCCACCTGCCTGTTCTCGAGTACTCAGAGCCTGATACTACCCGGCGTCTTCATCTAAAGCGTAAATGGTTTAGTGGTAAAATTCTCCGTTGCCATTCGAGCAGCGTCGGGGAGCCCAGAGTTCGATTCTCTGTTTACGCATACATTCTACTCCAGGAAATCATCTTTTTGATGTTATCCGCAGGTCTTGACAGTATAAGTAACTGTATAGCTCGTCCTGTCTGTACTTCACACTATTTGGTGCCTGTTAGGTGTGAATACGTGATTTGTCTTTTTGATCCAAGGTGGGGACATTGTCAAGAGGAGCCCTCATATCTGGAGTCTGGACTTAAGCAAGTTAAACAGGCATGAGCGTCAGCATCAACAGCTACAAATATCACATCATATATATGTATGACATTGGTCTATCTCGCCTGGATATAAGAAAACAAAGTAACCAAACGCCTTGCTAAAATCATTCGCCCATAACAAACCAACCCCTAATCACAATTTCTACCGATCCGTTCCTGCAAACTTGACACTCTTCCTCCTTTCTCTCTCCCCCGTGACAACAGCCCTCCCCGGGCTTGAACTCAAGATCCCACCACTTCCCTTATTCAATGCATCCCTCGCCATGCCTACGGCTCTGCTCTGCGGGATATCATGTCCGTCGCTCTTCACAGAACGATCCGTTCCTGCACGCGGACTGGAACGTCGACTGCTACTTGCTCCTCGTTCATCACGAGCGCGAGTCTTTTCAACGGTCGCGCGGCCAATCTCATCAGCTCGTGCAGTGGTGGTTTCGCTGCGGTACCGACCGGGAAGACAGGCGTGGCCGCACCCGTCAAGGGGACAGCAGCCATCGCTGAAAGAAGCTGTGCTGCCGGATTCTGGCGCATCGAGGGGGGCGTGCCATGCTTGGAGGCAGGAGGCGTGCCCGCCGTGGGCACAACCGGGGCAGTACCACCACTGGGAGAGGTTGGAATCTGAGGCCATAGCAGATGATACCTCAATGGGAGTGAACTCTGCTTGTGTGGGCTCTCGGTGTCCGCAGACAGCGCAGGGTGCCATGGCTGTGCGACAACGCTCACAAGTCCAGATGCCTTCTGGGCCATTCTTGGGGTCAAGTTCTCGTGGCTTCTTACAAGAAGAGCAGAAGAAGCTGACCTTCCCGTTCTGTTGAGCAGGCGTGAAAATTGCTGTGTAGTTTTCACCCCATTGTGGCAGACCTTCTGGCCACCCCTGGACACACAGGTTTCGCAGAAGGGACGCCTCAATAAAGAGACCCATCTGCATCAGACGAGAGTGATGCTGCCGTAAGACTGCGCTTGCTTGATGATAGTCAATCACGAACTCGGGTACTAAAGGCTTAAGTAAAAGGATAATGGCGGAGGCATTAAGGGCAGAAGATCGTGACTCGTAGTGCAAGGCCTCCGTGATGGAAGTATAAGGATCAAGTGGTGAGACGACGGACGGATCGCCTGTAGTGACCATAGGATACGGGTATAGAGGATCATCTTCCCATGGGAGGAAGTCCGTCTCCACGATATATGGTCGAAGATCTTTTTGGGCGGGAAACAGATCTTTAAATGGACTGATAGTTCGGCTAGGATGGCTTGCAGGCGCGAGTATCTGTGACTGCGGTGATTCTTCTTTCGGGTGAGCTGGTTGTGTAGTGAGCTTGGGAGGTGATAGCTCGGGCTGCAATGGCTCTGATGTTTGAGATGGGAAGGAGTCATCAGTTCCCATTGTGGTCTGAGATATCATGAAAACCTCATCTGGGGAGTCGGTCACGGGTTTATTGGGACGTGGCATAGGCGAGTCTGTCGGCGTGTCTGCCGCGGTATGGACCTCTTCACCACGTATGTGACTCGGATATTCTTGGTTGTCTTTTTCCATGTCCGAAGCATGCCTTGCAAGACTTGATCGCCATTGGCCAATTCCTCTTGGGGTCGACGCTGATGGCTTCTTGGTGGCATCAGAAGTCGAAAACATCTGAGCAAAGCTCTCGTCTGAATCATGACGGGTGACTTTCGGAACCTCGGGACTCGTGGAGCCTAAAGATAGGGGCTCTTTCTTTTTGGGCGGAACGTCGACAGCCTTGAGCAGGACTTCGGCGTCGTAAAAGTCGTACCCTTCAGTACTAGAAATCTGTGAGCTTTCGCTTTCATGGCTGACGTCAGAGACGGGAACCGAGTCGAGGCGCCGTCGGGGGGTGTCTTCGAACCTGTCATTTATGCCAGGACCAAGACTAAGTTCATCAGGCTCCGTGACGGCTGCAAGTCTCTTGCCGACCTGTTGAGCATGCTCTTTGGTATTCATGGCGGCATCGGCCGGTCGCGCGATCGGAGTCGGGACGTTGGACGTGCTCTCAAAGCCTAATGCAAGGAGCGATCGAGTGCTGAGAGAGCGGCTGCCGATGCCTGGTTTTACAGAGCCACGTCTGGGCGTTTCATCGCCGGGGGTGCGACTAGCATTATAAAGGTCAACGGGCTTCAACATTCCACTTCCCTTTCTGTCTTCTATCTTCATCTTGTGAAAGCGTCCGAGACGCAAATCAAGATGGTATTGGGCGCGACGGTCCAAAAGCAGACCGACCGTATACGACAGGATGCGCCAAGTCTGGGCCAACCGGAAGTACGATACACTCTCGGCTGCACGTGCATAGTGCTCCAAAATGATGCCGACTCGTTTGTCGAGTGATTTGCCCCCCTGGACGTACGGAAGCTCCTGATGGAGAGTCTCAAGGTATAATCTCGAGAGATATTGGTAGACCTGTGTTGTTTTCGCAGCAGGTAGACGACCAAATGCCATTGTTTGCTGAGTCTTGAAGATACCTGTAACATTGATGGCTTGGTCGAGGGCGAGGAATTGCTTATTCTCATCAGCGATGCCAGAGCCAGAGGGTGGCGTTGTGCTCAAGTTTCCGGATCTTCCACCTGCTTTCCTGCGAATCGATCGACGTCTAGGACCAAGAAAGCTGCCCACTACATCTTCCTCTGAGTCGCTGCGGCTGATACTCAACATCGGAGCATTGGGACTTGAGCCATAAGGACCACGCGGCACAATCTCTGCGTGATGCGTGACAGGGGGCCGGGGTCGGTTGTTTGGATGAGATCGTTCATCAAGAAACATCATAACATCACCTCTCGGCGAAAATGCTACTGAGGAAGTAGATTGCCGATCGATAACCTTGGGTGCATAAGCGACATCGCTTTGCGTGAACAAACCATCTTGCCCAACCGTCCAGAGCATGTCCTGATCTTGCCACAACAGGGCTGCTGGTGAAGAGTCGAATCTCTCGATTTCCTTATAGGGCATCGTCGGTCGAGCCAAGTCCCAAATATGTACTGCTGAAGTTCCGTACCGACGAGAGCTACTATCGTCATACGAGACTGCTATTTGCGCAACACGCTTGTTCTGTGCTGTAGCAGACCATAGGCCAGGTCGCCATGCAATCGTCCAGATTGGCGCAGGCGTTGTGACTGACCATTTCGGCTTTTGTCGCTTATCGGCTGTACTTCCAACATCCCAGACATGAAGCTTCGTATCCCTGCCGGCGCTAATAAGGTGGTTTCCATCGGGATGCCACGCGATAGATGCGCATGCCTTTTCGTGTGCATTGATCCTTAGCAAGGGTCTGGCAGGTTGGCGGACATCCCACTTGAGCACTACTCCGCCCTCGGTACAGCAGGCCATTTCATGACCAACCTTTGGAGACCACTTGACTTGGCGAACCGAGTCAATACATTTGAGCGGTGCAAAGCGTTGACGGAGGGTGATGCCGCCGCGACCCTGTATAGGCGCTGCCGTGTCAAAAACGCGCGCCATTCCATCTTGGCTACCTGACAGAAGCCAACTCTTGAGGTGAGGGTTCACATCCAGTGTGTTAACTTGTCGCGAATCCTCCTGCGTCTGCATGTATTCCAATGGGTCAGCCGCACCGGACCCAACTCGAGCAACATCGTATGCGAAGATCTTGCCGTTGGCGCAAGCCGTAAAGATTGTCGAACCGCCATGCCATTTGACATCCCGAATGCTAAGTTGGTCGGCCGCTTGATTCCCCTTCAAACCTGCAGGCTGAGCTGTAATGACAGCCCTCAGGTCTACACCCTCGCGAAAGTTGAAGTTGAAGTTCGAAGGGTCGTCAAGTACGACGGTCTTCAGAATGTGCCCTCCAGCGAGAATGGCCGTTCGTCGATCGGGGGACACATCGAGCGCTAGGATCGGTACACCTGCTTTATATACAGCATCTTGGGACCTCGGTGGTCGAAACGAGGCCGATATGGTAGATGCGGGAGCGCTTGTAATGGAGAGATTGGATGAATCGCCTGCAGGGGTCTCGGTCGAAGCCTTGCCGAGGAGCTTGCGCATTATCCTGGAGTCGCGGTTATACATTGTTGCGGGTATATATAGCCGCTTGAGGCGCCATTGAGATTGGCTCAATGGGCCATTAATGGCATATTCAACGTGTCGGGTATGGGATGCGATATCGGTGGCCGAACGAGCGTGTCTTGGTGGTGTTCGGCTGCGCCCAAATTGCCAGCATGAGCTCATGTGGAGCCGAAGCCGGGTTGATCACGTGCCCCCCTCTAAGGCGACTCGGCTATACCTGCCTCTACACCACCAGCATTTAAGATAGAGCTTGATTAACAATCTGATTAGCCCCTGTTTCTTCATTAATCACTATTCAAGCCTTCCGAAAATATACCTACCTGTGCCGATTCTAAATGCATTCGTCATTCTCTGGGGCCAAGAGGACAGAATATGTGAGGTCCTTCAGGGTTTCATCGTTAACTCTATGGCTGCTTGGTTTGGTGCAATATATTACTTGTGACTTTTGCAAATATGTAGTTGGTCTTGGAAGCTCTAAAGAGGACAGTTAGGCCTGGGTAGCAAACGACTCTTGGAAATGTCTGTCAAAGTCTAAAGGTCGGGATATGATAATAACACAGTCAGTAAAGCCTAGGGGCTCACAGTGAGTATTACTGATTCATCATTTAAATGCAATTTATGTGGGATTTATAGAATCAGGCTGTCACAGGTTTCTGTACCCTACCGCTCTCTGAGTCCTGTTGGTCGTTTATTTCATCAGTCATGATAAAGTCTCAACTCAATCCTCCATGTACGTCGGAAAATAGAAACAAGGCATGATTCATGCAAACTTGCGCCATGTATGCTGCATATGTGAGATTAATCTTTTTGCTCTGGACTTTTCCAGAGTCCCAGTTGACTAAAGGGACTTGACAAACCGCCTCGGGAGTACTTTGAGCCACCTTCATGTCAGGGGTTGTCCTAAAAGAATACATGACATGCCCAATCAACCCATATGAAAAGAAAGTGACTCAAGTTGAACTCATGCGTACACACTGGTCATGTCATTTATCAGTCAGCGTCTTGGTACAGTTTCATAACGGTTCTAGTCATAACATACCTCGGGATATACTAAACTCGTCTCTGGTATAATGCTAATTAAAAAGACAAATAAGGTTTATAGTTATTGGAAGACTTTTACTAGAATTATATTAGTTGAATAGAATTATATGACTGTGATGTAATTTATTAAACTTGAATAAAATTTAGAAGAGAGGAAAAGTATCAGAACGTTTCCCAGCTATTATAGATAATAATACATGCAGATAATCCATACAACAGCACTCATTCATGCATGGATCTGGCATATGGTTGTCTGGGCTTTGATTGGCTACGATCGTTGCGTACAGTAAGGAAAAGCATGGTTTGAGGTCGATTGATGGAATATCCGTAAAACCCTCATGGATTCCCTTCCTTCTCCCAAAGTCGTACCACAACTCTCCATTGAATGGGGAATGGGTCAATTCCGGGTATCATCCCTGTGCCAAGGTCCCAGTGGTATATACCCTTGTCGAAAGACCAATGCGCCCGTTTTTTCCCTTCGTTGTCATATGGCCCCCAAGTCGCAAACATAAGTTCAGATTAGCTACATGACATCACGCTGCTCGTAAATTCGGTGTTCTTTTCAGCTAGGTGCAGAACCACTCCTAATGTGGTCATTGATTTAGTGCGCAGCAAGATGAGCCTTAATGGACGGCATATCGGTATTCGTGGGTGACGATGAACCCTGACCAGGCAGCCAACCATCCCACTGCATCCTGAATCCCCAGACAATGTCGCATTGATGCAACGTTGGGAAGCTCGAGCCACCAAGTGCCATTTAACTAGCGGTCCCTGAACAGGCCAACGTAAGGCTGAATAACTGCCAACATCATTGATCACATCGATAACGGGAGTGATCTCGAATAAAACATACTTCCCGCTCACTAAAATTCGCCAGTTCATCATTCATGGATAATTGTCTGTGCCCCCTGTTCACAGGCTAAGCTTAGCTCGACCTTGCTAATGAGCGCACCTCAGCCCCAAGCGCGATTAGCCGCACCTACTGTAATTTGGCAGGGATTAAACTGGACATGTCACCTCAACATGGGGGCCGAACCGACATGATTTGCGGATTGGGTGCGGTCAGCTTACAGATCACAGCCTGCAATACCTTATGAAACCAGGCCGGCGCAGGCGTAGCAAAGCTAGTTTTGTTAAGATCGTCGCTATAAAGGATTCAAGCTGCGCCCCGAGCACCACCTCCCTGCTGGTGTTCTTGGTTCACCCTCTTCCTTCAATTTTCTACGCTTTCTTAATATTGCGGTTGTTATTGTGACGATTTCCGTTCATTCAGTGCTATTGGTGTTGTGAGAAGTCACCATGAGTCAACATCAACATTCACCACTTCCGGATAGCGAAGGCCTTCAAGTCGACACACACGCAGAGCGGGCGGCCAAAGCTCCCGAGGTAGCCGGATATGATCAGAATGGCCATTATTATGCCCCTCCAGTGTATAATCAGCAGCAATCGAACGGCGTGAAGCTTCCATTCGGTCTTGGTGTTTGGGCGTTCACCGCGCTTGTCGTCCTATGTACAGCTATCGTTGTTGGTGCGGGAGTAGGTGGAGGATTGGGCGCTGCTCTGGCGAATAAGTCGTAAGTCCATAAGAGTAAGCGCAATGGTGAATATGCTGATTGAGATTGTCCAAATAGAAGTGACTGCTCGACAGAGTCTGCGCCCGCTCCCTCCGCGACCGCCGAGACCACATCGTGCCCAACCCCGGACAATACCACATCTTCAGATAATGACACAGCTCCTTATGTTCCTAGATCACCTTCCTCGGTCCAGGAACTAGAACTCAAGTGCCCTAGCACGAAGAACGACGAGACCAGGTACAAGTCAAGTAAGGGCTACGAGTTCAAGTGGTGGTGTGGCGTCAACGCACCACAAGGCTCCCCAGCAGAAGGAGGAGGCATTGTAGCCGATCTAGCACCCATAATTGCTTACACAATCGAAGATTGTATGGAGGCATGTAGTGCCATGATACAGAAAGACCAAGATGTCGGCACCGGATTCAGATGCGCCAGTATCGTTTTCTCGAAAAAGATGGCCACTGAGCTAGAGAATCAGGGTGCAAATTGCTGGGCGAAGAACGCTTCTAAGGCATCGTAAGAGTCTCCCTTTTTTCCTGATCATTTTGAGATACTTTGAGACTGATTTGACGATAGGGGCGGCAATTGGGGCTTCAAAGACGATTTTTACGCGTACGCCGAACTAGACGACTAGACATGACACCAGGGGGGAGGGATCAGGAAGGAGCTTTGGAGTGTTTGGGGATTCTTATTCTTCGTCTTGGGGTAGTTTAATACTAGAATTGATACCACTTTTGCTTGTTGAGGATGAAGCTATTCCCAACTTCAAGCCACCTTGGCGAGTCAACCACGCAACCACGCAATCGCGCAACCACGAGACTAAATAAAACTGCAAACGGGGGGCTGAAGCTCTAGAGTTACATGGAACTCCCAAATAAGCAAGGCCTGGGTCCTTTTGGGCTGATCTTCAAACCTGTGCCAAGTTTATGACAGGTGTTGGCGACAGGGGAGTCAGCACAGCCACCTCACGCAAACACGTGGTTGTTTGGCCGCACTATAGTCGCCAATAGCGATATTTGAATACCTAGATATCTTCCGACTAGATTGAACATTGGCAATCTCTTCACCTCTGTGATCGCGATGGTCATGATGGTGTTGTCGCGGATTGACTTGTCGAATTAAGGTTATGGGAGAGTCCCGCACCTAATTGGCTCGAGTGTGTCCGCTCGCCCAACGGCCACAAGCGCAATGTTGTAAAGGACCAATGGTGTCAGTGGATTTATTGCCCCTTTGGGAAAAAGGACAATGCAGCTGAAATTCGGTAAGAAGGTTCACTTCGGTCCCGGGTATGATATTGTGTAGCTGTGGTATTCTCTGCTAAGCTCCCAGGTTATTACAGAACTGTAATGGCACCGTGTTGACTAAGTATGGTTAAACTTTATGGGTTCGAGGAATCAGTATGAATGTAGTCATCAACGCAGTTATGCATAAACCTCTAGTGGTCTTAGACTATGTACTAAAGCTTATCCTTGGTTGGTTCAGAGGGAGTTACAGACAGTCCATGGGTAAAAGTGAAATTTGTAAGTGACTATGTCTCCAGGGAGGCCCACAGACTGAAATAAACTTGACATGAGACGTTTTCTTTTGTTACTCTGATCCCGCTCTTAGAGTCGTGCACGCCAATAATGATTACGTTAACACTCTCATCGTATTACCGTAGTCTTACCCTAGTAGAATACGAAGATCTGGAACTCATGAGTCAGAGTCTTACAAATTACAGTTCTGTGTTCTCATTCTACCTATCCTCCCTTCTAACTGTAGGGTAATGTCTATCCAATGTGCAGGGGTTCGGCCAACGGCTTACATTTTGATTCACTATGGTGGATCTGATCGGATCCATGAATAAGCATTCGGCAATGCTTTTGGGTCTAAAGCCATCCGTGTAGTGAATCCCCAGCATCTGGATCCTTCAAGCTAGGTCACGGACCTTTTTGTTGATCTTCACTATACAGCTCGCTATTGCATCTCGGCCAGATTATTCATCGTATTTAGATTTATATTACATAGCTTATTCATCGTGGTTCTGAGGACTTGCAAGGAAACTGCTATGGCTCACAGGTATAAAGTCGTTGGGTTTATGACAATTCAGAGAAGCTATATCCTTGGTTGACACACTGTTTAAGAAATATACCGAAAAGCCCCTATCCAAGTTCCATAACTCCCAATCGCAATGCGTACTTCGTATCTTCCTTCGGTCCTCCTGGCTATTGCCCACGTTGTCTTGGCTTATCCCAATCCGATCCTGGATGAAAAGGACGTTTTCAAGCGCAATGTTCTTACGAAGCTGCCAAGAAACACCGACGCAAACAGTGCCAAGTATCAGCCAGCCCTCGATTTTGACAAGGACAGCTGCTACAACACTGCAGCTGTTGACCCGAATGGCAACGTGAACCCGGGTCTACCTAACAAGGGCAGCAACCCTTCTGCCGGCTGTCGTGATAGACAACGACTCGACAATGCAAACGTGTACTCCCGAAGCCGCTGTAACAATGGCTGGTGCGCTTATATGTAAGTCAACCCCGTCACCTGAGGTGTTGTCATGTGGTGCTGTTGCTGATAATTGGTAAGGTATGAGTACTACTTTGAGGTAGACAGAACCGGCGCAGGTTCAGGTGGACACGTCCATGACTGGGAGAATGTTGTTGTCTTTGTACAAAACAACAACAGGATCGCCCGCGTTGCACCTTCGGCGCATGGAGACTACAGTGGAGCTACTAACAACCCCGTGCTCGACGGAAACCATGCTCTCATCGTTTATCACAAGGATGGCGGAAGCACGCACAGCTTCCGTATCGCCAGGGAAGACGAACGAAACAATGTGGAGAATGAGTACGGCTGGTGGCAGATTGCTGATCTTGTGGCTTGGAACGGTTATCCTAATGACTATGTCCAGGATCAGCTGACTCACCATGACTTTGGAAAGGCAAGCATCAAGCTGGTCGACAGCCGCTTTGGCGATAACCTGAAGAAGGCTGCGGGCAATTCTGTTCCTGGATTTGACCCTTACCAGTGGTAAAGCTCTGCTGTTTTGCCGGATCATCATTATCATCCTGATTCAACCATAGATCTGGGAAACCACTTTTCTTTCTTAACCTTTTAAACGCCTTGTCGACAGACCGCATGTCTAGCGCAATGTTCATATACAAGTCATTATTTAGAATAGTCAATTTTTTCATCACAATTGAAGGAGAAATAAATCTTTCAGCAACTACCTCTGTTGTTTTGTGATATTTATGTTAGCAACATCTCATCCAACTCAATAATCTAACTCACTATAGTAGCCTCATGTAGGATGAGCAATTGCCTGATAAGTGATTCTTGGTTTGGTAGAAATGCTTATGTCTCGTAGTTTTACTACAGATCGAATTGCTTTATTCCAAAGATTGGTCTATATTGATTTTGAAGTATACTTGGAGAGCACTAGGCACAAGATTAGGAACCATATGTTCAAGAACTTGTCATTGAGCGAATGCTATAGAGTCTATATCTGATTATATTGTAGCACATGAGTCACATTAGAGAACACGAGATTGCCATGTGATTTAACGGGACTATTTACCCACGCCCAAGAAAATTTCAATATTTTGTACTCAAACAAGCTCAAATAATGGCAGGAAACGTCCTAATCTTCCTCTTCTGGAATCGGCACAGCCTTTCCGCGACCCAAAGAAACGCTGTCAATCCAGAAGTTGTACAAAATTCCCTCACCAATGTTGATCTCAATGCAAAGATCAGTGGAATCAATGCTCGGACCGACATACTCAAAAGTCCCTGTCAACTCTTGAAAAGGGGCATTGTTGGTAATCATTGTCTGTCCAGAGCTGTACACTTCACTGATAGATAGTTCGGCCTTGTTTACATCGTCATAACAATAACGGGGCGCGCTAGGGTCAGCCAGGCAGTATTGCGCGACATATGCAGTAAAGGTATATTCATATCCTTGTAAAACCTCGACCTGTTGGCACACGCTCAGTGTATTCGAAGAAGGAGGGCCCTCTAGTTGCCTGTACTAGAAGTTAGCTCATGAATGGAAGCAGGATAAAGGTTGACTTGGATTGTACTTACAGAGCCTGTGAGCCATCATAATAAAATTCCTTATCAAAAGATACGGTTGCTCCTCCACTGACTTCCCAGGGGTCAAGCTCCGCATTTTCAAAACCGCCAACCTGCACCATCTCGACAGTCTGGACAGGAGGGCCGGTAGAGATTGTAGAGGTGATTGCGTCCGAAGTGACACTCGTTGTGATCTCTGTGGCAGAGCTCGTTGCTGATGTGGTTGACTCATCGGCCTTACTACTGCCTGAGGACCTGATAACGGAGAGCAAAGTTGTTTCAGAAGACGCAATAGTGGGGGTAGAATGATATGTGGTTGTGTCAGAAGAGTCAGTGGTTGTTACAGAAGATTCAACGACAGTGATAGAAGGCTGATTTGTTGTGATAGTAGAGTCTGTGTTAATGCCAGAAGGTTCAGTGGTTGTGGCGGAACTAGTGCTAGTAAGAGCTTCCTCGGTAGTAGAGGCTAGAGTAGTGATTGCTCCTGAGGTTTCAATGGTCGTGGCAAAAGACTCGGTGGCAAGAGAATCAACGGTTGTATCAGATATAGTGACAGGTAGACTATCCTGCGTAGTGGAGACGAAAGTAGTGGCTGTTCCCGAGGACTCAGTGACTGTCATAGAAGGTTGGTCAACCGTGACAGAAGGATCCACGGTGATGCGAGAAGATCCAACGGTTGTGGCAGAACCGGCGTTCGTCGAAGTTTCCTCGGCAGTAGTGATGGATGTAGTTGTTGCTTCAGACGATCCGATGGTTGTGGTAGATGCATCAATGTTTGAAGACTCGGTAGCTGAGGAATCAATGACAGTATGAGAAACAGTGACAGATGCAATATCTGTAGTGACAGGAAAGAAAACACTCGCTGTCTCAGAGGATCCGGTACTTATGTCAGAAGAAGTATCAGAAGTTTCAGTGGCTGTTGTAGATGGTTCAAGGGTCGAAGACTCAATAATGGTTTGTGTCGACTCGGTAGCCGTGCCAAGAGAGCCAATGGTAGAAGAATCGATATTTGTGGCAGAAGGCTCAGAAGATGAAGACCCAGTAGTTGACGAACCAATGGCTGTGATTAAAGAGCCACTGGGTACATTAGTTTCGGTAGTAGCCAGTGTCAACTCAGCAGTGGAGGTGAGAGTAGTGGTTCTATCAAAACCACTGACAGTCAAGCTCTCGTCGTGAGTAGAGATGAAAGTGGTGGCTGTTCCAGAAGGTTCAATGCTGGAAACCGAGACAATAGTAGTTGTGGCCTCATCAGTGGAGGCAAACTTTGTGGATATGCCTTTAGTAGCGACAGAGCTTTCAATAGTCGTAACTCCGCCAGTCAAGCCTGGTAATGTAGGGCGTTCAATGGATGTGTCAGAGCTGGTAACAGCTGGGGTCTCTTCAGAAGTAGAGGCCAGAGTGGTGGCCGTGCCATCGGTAGTGGCGTAGTTTTGGATGGTTGATGTTTCGCTAGTTGACACTAGAATTGCAGAAGTTTTGATATTCGTTCCAGATGATTCAACGACTGTGCTGGAGCTTGTAGCACTCGAGGGTTTCTCGGCAGTAGAGGGCAAAGTAGCAGTTGTATCCTCAGTAGCGACGGAGCTTTGGAGAGTTACGGCTGCGCTTGTCAAGGCTGATAGCGAAGATGGTCGAGGGTGAGGGGCACATGCCTAGAAACAGCATAAGTTTGGAAAACAATTTGCTGTCTTGAAGACACACTTACACGAGCAGCGCAAAGGCCAGCGCCTAGAACCAAGCGACTTAGTGCTGTTGGGACGTGCATTGTCAGGCTGATTGTCTGTACACAAATGAATGAACGTAGATAGAAGAAAACTATGATGGACAAAGCAGAGAATAAATAAAAGAAAAAAGGATACCGCGATGCAGAACTTTACTGTGCAGCCCATGCACCAAGCTGAACCTGACGCTTTAGACTATCGAATTGTTCCTTGCTCATTGAGCAAGAATGGCTAGTAAATCGATAGTTTGGCGGAGAGGTCCATTTGTTATTTCCGCTCTGACAGGCGCCACAGGGACTGAATACATCGCTTAGCAATAGCAAAGGGATTGATCAATCAAGCTGGCAGCTCGGACGGTTTCGTTTCGAAATCTATGTACAAAATGGTCTTTCGCAAGTTAGTTCGATCCATCATCGAATCTATGGCTATAAAGCTGAACATCTCAAACATCTGGTGTACACACATTTTGGCGAGATCACAATGAGACTCTGACTATCGACTATGTTTCATTTGCAAAAGAATAAGTTGTAGCACACTCTGCTGTCGTTCGTGATGAGAGATTTCACAACATTACGTATGGTAGAAACATGTGTCTAGGGCGCTTGTTAGGTTATTTTGGCATATTCTTCATGATCTATGCCGTGGAATGTGGTTCTGAGATGCCTCCTGTAAAGACCACATAACAATGAGGGTTTCTGGAGAGGATAATGATTTCGAATAAAAATTTCTGGTCCATGAAAGATTGGGATTTTTGAGTTTTCCATAAAAGTGTTTTCGACTCATGAAACCCTACGGATCGTGCCTTAAATATGTTATTTATTGTTGTGCCGACTATGGAAAAAGTACCTCTTTGTATGAAACTCTTTTGCTGGAAAGATTGCTTCTATACTACGCTCATCATGGCAGAAAGTTCAAGGTCAAAGTCTAACATTGGTTGAATGTGTCCTTGTTTCAAAAGAAAGCTGAGTTGAGAGCATAAATATACAAGGCTTGAATCGTTGAAGGAAACCGTATTGCTTGTTCTGTGTGAATTTAATCTATCTTACCGAGATATCAAATAAGGTTCTCAATCACTCTTCTGATTCTTGACATGTATAAAGTAGATGACTCTCCTCAGTCTCGAGTCTTTTTCCTGCACCTTTCACAGCACTTTTGACTACCTTTGATCACGTTTGACTACTTTTTACAATACCTTTCTCAACACTTTTCATCATGAAGCTTCATACTATTCTTCTGAGCTATTTGCTCCTACAAGCGGCCGAAGCGTCAACTTTACCCAAAAATGTACGCGCCGAACTAGCCCGCAGAACAAACCACAAGGGCTCAAACAGCTCCAAATCGACTCTCGTTTGGTCCAAATGTGGTTTGGATTTCGGCAACGAACAGATGAATGAAAAGCAAAAGGCGTATGAGTGTGCTAGACTCGAAGTCCCACTTGACTACACCAACGAAAGTAATGGCGAAACCATCAAGCTGGATCTGATCAAGGTCAAGGCGACCGAAAAGCCCTTCAAGGGTAGTGTTTTGTATAATCCCGGTGGACCAGGAGCCTCTGGCGTTGAGACTACAATCGAAGTAGGACCCCTTCTCAGCGAGTAAGTATTTGACCCCAAATAATGATGCTGACAACATACTCATACTATTGTAGAATTCTTGGTGGACAATTCGATATCATCTCATTCGATCCAAGGTAAATCACCCTACCCAGTCAACTTTAGAGCGATGCTAACCAAGAACAGAGGCACCGGCCGCACTATCCCATTTATATGCGAAGAAATGAATGTTTCAGAGTCAGGGACACTTCAACAACGCGATTTTAACACCCTTCCTCAAACCAACATGTGGGCATTTCTCCAAACCACCAGCTGGAGAATGAGTAATGCCCTTGCCGAGAAATGCTTCCAGACACGAAAAGACATCGGTCGTTTCGTCAACACGCCTTTTGTTGCGAGGGACATGTTTAAGATCGTCGATGCCTTAGACCAGGGTCCCTTGCTGAACTTCTGGGGAATGTCCTATGGAACTGTCCTGGGCCAAGTCGCTGTTTCACTGTTCCCTGATCGTGTCGGGCGTGTCTTTTTCGACGGCAACAAGAAAGCCGACGACTACGCTGCCGATATCGGGTTAGCCGGCTTGGAAGATGCTGAAAGAGCAGTGGCACATATTCTGGACGAATGTGTCGAAGCTGGAAAGGAGCTTTGCTCCCTCGCTGACTTCCACGGGGAGAACACTACTGGAAAAAGCCTCTTTAATGCCTTCTCTGAAGTCATCGAAAGAGGTCTAAGCGGATCAAGGGATGCCAACTTCTCAGCACTCGGTATCAAAGGTCAGATCGTGGTAGATCTCAAAGACCCAGCCAATTATCGAAGAATCATCAAAAGAATCGAAGGACTTCTCACCAACAACACAACCGCTTTGAACGCCTTAGCCACGCGGGGTACTCCCAGCGGCGCGAAGCCATCTTGGAACCGTGGAGGTGCTGCGATAAGACCAGGAATCTCATGTGGTGACTCCTCCTTCCGCGTCGAAACCCCCGAAGACTTGTACTCCATGTACCAAGCTCATCGGGCGGCCGCATCGTTCTCTGAATCTACGTTATCTCATCGATTTGCCTGCGCGAACTGGAAGTTCTCTGCAGCGGAGCAAATCGATCTGAACAAGCTTCGCAATGTCAAGACCAATTCCCCTGTTCTTCTGGCTAATGGCAGATACGATCCTGTCACGTCGCTCAGATCAGCCTGGGAGATCTCTGCACGCTTTCGAGGGAGCCGAGTTATTGTACATGAGGGTGCTGGGGTAAGTCTTTCTCTTTTCTGAACCCTTTTGATGATGTCTTACTGACTAACTGTTATGTAGCATTGCGTTCTCAACCACCGATCAAATTGTACCGAAAGTGCTATCAAAGCATATTTTGTGGATGGACAGATGCCATCGGTCAACACTATTTGCAAGCCTGATCTGCCTCTCTTTGAATATATAAAACAGGAGACCGAAAAGGCGAAGAAAAGCAAGGAACATAATTGAGACGTCCCATAAGCAGGAGACTCTCATTGGAACTCGGAGGTCGTTCTTTGGTGTGGGTTATCTCAACTGGAGAGATATTGGTTTTATTCATGATTTGTGTCAACTGTGTCGAGCGCCCTTTGTGTTTTCTCTCTTATGTACTTCAAATACTCAATTCGTTATTTTCCAAGAGCCTTCAAATAACAATCGATATGCAAGAAGTTGGCCACGCCGCTTGGGAACCAAGGCCTGGCCGAGCCTATGAAGCCTCCTGAAATGACCAGGTTTTCGACCATCCTTCATCTCTTTAGAGCCCGTAAAGCCACTTGGGCTCTATGACATGTTCTTCAGGCTGTTATGGCCAATCGCTTAGTAAAATACACTCATCCGATTAGTGGACGAAGAAAAGGTTGTGTTCTCCACCAGCTTTACGGACTCTAAAGTGATGTTTTGTTAAGCCATTGCTCCAACTTGTAGCAGCGTGGGGTTGGCTTGCGAAAGATAGTGTTCACTAGTGGCTCAACGCTGATTATGTTGCGTACCCACAAAGGTCTTTCTTAGAAGTGGCCGGCCGAAGAAATGTAAACGCGGCTGAAACATGCATGCACTAGTTGTATATATGGACTATTGGAATGGTCAATTACATACATAATACATTATCGAAGCTGAGACATACATAGCGGGCCGTCCCAATAGCTCAAGCTGCGCTTGTGGTATCCTAGATCATCTTCGTGCATAATGATGTCGCCTTGTGTTGGTCCTCCATTGGGTCCCGCTGTGCAGGTGCGACATGTACTGCATTCACCGACGGAATGTCCTCCAGGAAAGGCTACTCTCTGCACGCTGCTGAGCTGAATTTCGACTTTTACCAAGGTACCCTTGGAGATATGTGGTAAAATTCTTCAAGTCACTGGATAACTCATCCTGCAGAGAGAAGGGAAAACATATCACCATTCTGTAGCATTAGTTTAGGAAGATTATCAAACGCTTGCAGCTGAAGAGGAATGCTAAGCCATCTGTATGTATCCCAGTGATGCGCTACAGCCTATCCAGCGGAGAAGAACCTCCATGGATTTTCTTTTGGAAAAAGAGCATTCTGAAAGCATGGCAATTGAAATCGGTTATCAACGGTAGTTTGAGACAATCCCGATCTCTACACAGATGCAGTCAGGACGGTCCACTCATTACCTGCTTGCTATGGACGTACATTGACGTGACTCGGTACATTGGCCCCTCCTTTGCAGTGCGGCTGAGACCTTTGCATCTGCCACATTTTAAGCTGCGTATCATCACTAGAACCCGTTGTCCATCAGCTTCACCGAAGGAAAACTGTGCAGATAGAAGAGGGGTTCCGAGACACAGGCGCGGGGTTGTAAGACACCAACAGATCTACCGAACTCAAAATGGAAATAATTCGACGGTGTGCGATATTGTGCTACTGAATAGGTTACCTCAAGGGTTACGTCAGATGCGGAGGGTGTAGGACTGTGAAAGAACAAGATGCATCTGAGTAGGAGGAGAGGAATTGCTTGGTACGTAGCCTAAGAATTTCTTTGAGACTTGAGGAGAGCGATCAAAATCTTGATTGCTATAAAGCATCCAAAACACCCCCCATCCAAAAGACCTGATAGTACCTCAACACAGCTGCCTTCTCCACCTTCTTTCCAGCCTATACCAACCAAACACCATCCAAAATGCCTTCCGGTCTCCCCACTGCCCCCGACACTGAGATCGGCTTCCAGCCTCCTCCCCGTTCAGCCTACCGTGGCATCTCCGGTGATCCTTCCAGGGATTATGCGGGCATCAGCCCGTTGCCTATCTCAGGCGGTCTCGTGCCGCCGGTTATTTACAACCCCGTCATCAATGTTCTCAGGGGTTACTTGGAGCTTGCCAAGCCTGGAGCACTCAAGGAAGCCGTGAAATCCGCGTACAAGAAGATCCCCCAGTTCATGGACAAGCTCCATATCCACGATGATATTTCCTTCCTAGACTTTGCCAACGATCTGCTCAAGTGGATCCCTGAGGAGAACTATGAGGGAAAGGATATCTACGATATTCTGTGCATGTTCTACTTCGTCATCGACCAGCCCCCTCTGGCGAGCTTGCAGACTCCTATTGATCCTAAACAAGCTGGCATGCCGCTTACTTGGCTTTCTTCATGGATCGTTGTCTACGCGCAGCTCATAGGCTTGTTCATGGACTCGCCGGCTTCCATGACCGAGAAGTCCCTCGAGACCTTCAGCCAGAAGAACTCGCCCAAGTACAACTTTGACGAAGCCATCGTCCCAGAGGGTGGTTTCCGCACTTTCAATCAGTTCTTCGCACGCAAGCTCAAGCCTGGCATGCGGCCTATTGAGAGGCCGGACGATGACCGTGTCATCGTGTACCCGGCCGATAGCACATACGACAACTCGGTGGAGAACCAGAACATTGTCAACATTGAGTCTGACGGCGTTGTTCGAATCAAGGGTTTGCCATGGACTATTTCATCGCTTCTCCAAGGTAGTGAGTACGCGGATGACTTCCACGGTGGTGTATGGATGCACGCTTTCCTTAACACATTCAATTATCACCGTCAACATGCCCCCGTGGCCGGCAGAGTCGTCGAGGCCAAGAACATCCAAGGTGCCGCTTATCTCGAGGTCAACCAGAAGTGTGAGCCTGTCCGTACCATGTGCGGTCCCGACGCGCCTGACACTCCGGGCTATCAATTCTTGCAGACGCGTGGTCTTGTTGTCATCGATAACCCTTTGCTAGGTCTTGTGGCAGTTCTACCCATCGGTATGGCACAGGTTTCGTCTGTAAAGCTGACGGTCCGGAAGGGAGACATTTTGGACAAAGGACAAGAGATCTCGTACTTCGAGTTTGGAGGATCGGATATCATTTGTGTTTTCCAGCCCAAGGCGGGATTGAAGGTGAACGACTTTGTTGCTTCGACTGGTGATACGTATTCCAAGTATGGAACTATCTTGGCAGTAGCTTCTGGAGATAGGTAGTTAAGACACCCGTCTTTTGTCTTTGATGGGCACATTAAATGAAATTACCGTCCGAAGTCGTCACGTTAGTAAATACCAGCTCTTGTGATCCGACACAGTTGTAAATAGAATTGCGGTTCCTTAACGCTTATATATCTTATAACCTGATCTATAGTAAGTATATGTGAATTCTAATAATATTCTATAGATCTTTGAAAAACTACAGAATTATGCACTAAACGTTTATAGTCTTAGTAAGTCTTATCCTAAAGATCTCTCAAAATTTCCCAATTTGTATATCATCTTTTTATTCATTTCTTAACGCTATGAAAATATTAAGAAGAGTTTAGCAAGTCTCTATTACTAGAAATTTTGCATAATATCCATACTGAGAGGTTCTCGGTTGCTAGCTCCGAAGACATTCGGAAGGTTACCGAGCCTTGCACTTACTGTAAGAACATCAGATCAATTAAGATATCACAAAGCTATGATATGACTTGCATTGAAAAAGAACAAAGCCCTTATTCATCATGCCCTGTGGCAGTTTTCCTTATAGATATTCAGATCAGCAATGGCTCAATATGTGCGTTAGGAGCTGTTCCATAAATCCGGCCTGAGGCAGACTTACGAAGGATGCCGAAGATGGTGTAAGCAGTAGCGTGCTCCACGCAGAGTCGGTATAAATATGCCGAAGCCCAAACAACCACATTTGCTAAGTTCCTGTATACTGCAGTTTCATTACACTAATCAAAAGGTCCAAACAAACAGAAAGTTCCATGCAAAATGTCAATATCAACCCTATCCCAGCTTGTGGACCAGCATCGCCCAAACCTCAAGCCTTTGGAGGAACTCTACAAACATCTACACCGAAACCCCGAACTTTCCAACCAGGAGATTAAGACAGCAGCCACCATCGCCGAAAGGCTCAAAGATATAGGACCCGATGATCTGGTCATCAAACAACACATTGGTGGCCACGGACTCGCAGCTGTTCTTCGCAATGGCGAAGGTCCAACCGTGCTTCTCCGGGCAGACATCGATGCGTTGCCAGTGAAAGAGACTACCGGGCTTGAATATGCCAGCACTAAGCGAATGATTCATGCGGAAAGTGGTGTTGAGAAGCCAGTCATGCACGCCTGTGGTCATGATATGCACATCGTCACTTTGCTGGGCGCAGCAGATACACTCTTCGCATCCCGAGACGCCTGGTCTGGGACTCTAGTGCTTGCTTTTCAACCGGCGGAAGAACGAGGTACTGGCGCACAAGCCATGGTCGACGATGGCCTGTATACTAAACATGGAGTTCCTATCCCTGATTTCGTACTGGGAGCTCATGTGCGACCACTACGCACCGGCACTATCGGCACACGTAGGGGACTCGTGGCTACCAGCGCGGACAACTTCAAAGTCACCATTCACGGTAAAGGCTCCCACGCGAGTATGCCACATACCGCGATAGATCCGATTGCTATTTCCGCCAACGCCATTCTCAAACTTCAGACTCTTGTTAGTCGAGAGGTTGATCCAGCGGAGTCCAGTGTTGTCACCGTCACGAGTGTGAATGCAGGCGATGCGGAGAATGTCATCGCCGACTCCGCCGTTCTCGGAGTGGACACCCGATCTACAACCATCGCAACTCGTGAACGGTTGCTGCAGCGTATCAAAACTGTCATTGAGGCAGAGTGCTCTTGCGCCAATGTGATAAAAAGTCCAGAGTTTGTTCAAACGAGAGCCTTTCCTCTGACCATCAACGATGAAGCTGTTACTCAAAAAGTGGAGGAGTCATTTGCGGCACATTTTGGCGAGGGGCCAAAGAAATATGACAGGAATATGCCGAGACTTGGTTTCAGCGAGGACTTTTCGATTTTGGCAACGGCTGTGAATAAACCATATTGTTTCTTCACCTATGGCTGTGTTGGTGAAGAGGCGTGGGATAAGGCTGAGAAGGAGGGAACTATCGCTCAGACTATTGCTGCGAATCACTCGTCTAGGTTTGCACCAGTTATCCAGCCGACGCTTAGAACTGGGCTGGATGGGTATGCACTTGGGGCTTTGACATTCTTGGCTAAGGGACAGCAGGTGAGAAGCAGCAATTGAGAAGGATGGATATCAATAGTGCCTTCTGGTGGGTTGCCCGAATTTCTACGATCCAATGTTTCACTGCTATTGGGTGACTTACAATAATATTTCGTTATGTATGAATCAATTCTCTGAGGACTGTCGGGTGGACTATTGAAAAGCACTGCGAGTAAGTTCCAAGAAGAGAAAGCCCAGGGTATTTCCTGAAACCACAAGAGAATTGCCAAGAGTGCCCAGAGTCGAAGAAAATTGATGGGTAGCAAGCTGGTTGAGTTGTTGCTCACTGTATAGGACTAAATCTGATGCACATCTCTCATCCAATAACATCGGTGAGATGGCCGAGTTGGTTATGGCGCCAGGTTAAGGTTAACCTTAACACCAATTTCCTGGTGGAGCAATCCTCCTGGGTTCGAGTCCCAGTCTCATCA